>JBBMOE010000024.1:8282794-8334948 GCA_037975065.1 Chaetodon trifasciatus
CAAACTGATGCGTGACGTCGCATTTGTCGTCACTCTCCCTCTCTGTGCGCCTTTATTTAGGTTCCTGATAACCTGTCCGGATGTCGCGCGGACAGGTGAAAGCGTGACAGCAGGTAAACAGACACTGGCGGAAGCGTCCCATCAACAGTGACCATCACTGAGCAAACCAGTAAAAGTACAAGAAGAAGTAAAGACAGGTGTTACTTTGGACTGGACCCTTTAAAAGACCCTAAGAACCGACACGAGGGGCCTCAAACGCCGCAGAGGATGTTTCTTCACTACGGTGCAGAAATACTCTATAAAGCTGAAAATAACCGTTAAAATGTACGACAGCTGTAATGTCTGCTCGTCTCTCTGAACGGAAAACCTCTTTTTATGAGTTCATACATAACTTTAATAAATAAAAGGCTTTTCTCGGTGAATGTTTACCTGAAACAGTTCAGACTCGTTCAGAATCACCTGGCCAGCCGTTAGCTAGCTGTTAGCTGAGCTAGCTAGCCGCTGGAGGCTAACGGCACCGGGGTTTGTTCAGGAGGACTGCGGCTAAAGTTACCTTGGATTTGGAGCAGGTGACGGACCGCAGGGCTCCGAAGAAGATGGGCAGCAGCGCCATGAACACCAGGCTGCCGTATGCCAGCGCCGTGCCCTCCGGAGTGGCCACGAATTTAGTCGTAGTGTTGAGCGCTTCGGTCCCGTTGGAGTCCGTGGCGTTCAGGGCGTCCAGGACAGCGGCGGCGGCGGCCTCCGGGGCCGAGGCCGGGACTTGTTCTGCCTCGGACATGGTTCTTCAGAGACAGGTTTCAGGGGACCGGGGACAGTTTTGGGGCGTCGGTGGAGGCTGGCAGACGGATAGAAGTGGAAGCTGAGGCTGTGTGTTTCTCATTCATCTACCACGGTGCTGCTGGAGTCCCGTTAAGGCCACGTTTCCTAAAACAGCCAGCAGAGAGGAGGCAGCGGCGAGGAGGTCTCACTCTGCCGCTGTTTCCGGGACCCGAAACATCACCGACGAGTTGTCTGCTTCCGTACAAAACGGATGGAAGTAAAGGAATCGGTTGCATTCGGGTCTGTAACTGACAATTATTATTTATTATTATCAATCAACAGGAAATTATGTTCGGTCCATTAAAGGCCAGAAAACAGTAAGAAAAAAAAAGCCCATCGCACCCAAAGACACTGGAGGACACTAGAAGACAGCAGCACCGACATGTTGTCCCTCTGCTGTGAAAATCACGTGAGACACCTGCAAAAGTCTTCATGGTGAATCATGTCAGTGTGAAGAGGCAGGTACCATCTGTGCCTGACACCCACCTGCCCGCGCGACACACCGAGGGCGTAAGTTTACGTCAGTGTGGCACGTCCTCACAGAAATAAACGATCTGTGCTGTGAGGAAGTAACGTCTCTTCCTTGTTGGTGGAACAAGTTGTTCTGGGACACACGTGACTGCAGAGGCTCAGCGGCGCCGCCAGACGGTGGGAGGACGTAAAGCAGAGTCCAGCAGCCCAAAGACAAATGTTTTCAGAGACATTGAACAGAGACAAGCAGGAAGTCACTACAGTAAAGAATCTGGATTAAGGAATAGGAAGAAATTATGTAGGCTAAACTGATTGATCAAAAATATAAAAAAAAGATTATTTAAGCAGGTGCCAATGAACACTAACAGTGTACATACAAATATATGCATATAGAGACATAGATAGACACAGTCACTGCGACCGATCACACAGCTGAAGTCTGAACTCTAATCTTCATTTTGTACAGAAATGAGTGGACACCAATGGCTGCATCGAACAGCAGAAAGAAACACATTCAGATTTATAAAAGGACAGATTGATGTCCACAATGTTCAGCTGTGAATACGTGTGCTGTAATCTATCTGTGGTAAGAGTGTGTAAATCCTCTGAGGCAGAGACATGTTTGACACTCATGCTGCTGGCTCTACGGTGCCACCCAGTGGTGAATGTGTTCATCAGCATTTTTCATTTCATTTCTTTCAAAATCATGAAAACTTCTCAGAACTTCTCAGAGTTAAACAAGTGCTAAAAAAATCTGAAAAGCAATTTAAAAAAACGCATGAGTGTGTGTGTGTGTGTGTGTGTGTGCAATGACAACATTGAATGCATTATAGTTTCAAAATAAAAACTTTACTGAGTATTAAAAACACATAAAAACACACAGATAATAGAGGTCCTAACATATTGTAAATATTTACATCAGTTTCTGTACAGAGTGGAATAGACCTGAGATGGCAGCAGAAACGAGCACAGAAAACCTCTAAAATAACAGCAGTGCAGCGATTCACCTGCTTAATTCAATCTACAATATGTACATTGATTTAAAAAACGTGAACCTCTGAAGTCCTGTGAGGCTTTACAGGCAGATCAAACACCGGCAATGAGCACTAATGTCCCTCTGAACGTTTCTTTGGTTCTGGTTTCTGGCTTCAGGACGATTCATCACATCGAGGTTTTTAATCTGAGGCCAGAGACCAGAATCACTGCTCAGCTGTTCTCACTAAACAATGAATGATCACTGATTAGTTTAGACAGTTACAATCATCATCATCGTCATCGTCCCTTTCATTACCACTGTTAGAAAAAAAGAATTTGGCCTCTTGTAAATGGCACCAGGAGGTTTTCTTTGACTCTGAAGCACAAAATCTGACATCTGAGTATAAATACTTTTTTATTCTTCTGCACAGACAGTCTCTGTGTTGGCTTTAAGACTCGTTCTCAGCAGGAAAAAACCAAAAACACTCCACCAGAGCCAACTAATATTAAGATGAGATGAAACCACAGAGTGTCCTGAATGTTTGCAGGGCGGACCGACTCGTTCACTGTTTCAGTTGGTGCATTTTTCCGTACAGGTCAGACATGATTTCTGTGAGTTTTGCAGATACAGTTGACTCTGGGTGAAGCTCAGGTGGTTCAGGAAGCAGAAAATCCTTTAAAGCCAATTAAAGCAACGTAACTCAGCTGGATGAGCGGAGTTTGGGGCTGCTCTGAACTGTGTTGGTTGTTCGTCTCCGCCTCCCTGTATGAAGTCAGAGGACGTTTCATGAAGTCGTTGGAGCAGCGATCTTCTCCTGAGGCACCGTCAGCTTTACTCTGAACACGTTAAATGACAGCGAACCAGCGAAGCGAAGAAGTAATCTGTTAGAAAATCTGTCACTTTGAACCACGTTAAAAACACCTGATCCCTCCCAGTAGTCAGACTGATGGCTCCTTTCCACCCCAAGACTCAATCAGACGATCACAGAGCGGACAGGAAGGACTGGACGATCACAGAGACACCGAGGAGGCTCAGAAGGGGCATGGCCAGAAGGAGAGGGGCGGAGCTCTTTAGTTTTACCTCCACAGGTAGGTGGTCGCTTAACTCCAGCACCTGGCAGACAGAAGCAACAGAGCTCAGAGTCAGACAACAAGAAGAAAATCCTCCACCTGTTGACACTTTAAGACACAAAAGACTGTTTCACATTGGGAGACAGAGAGACAGAAAGACACACAGACAGACAGACAGACAGACAGACAGACAGACAGACAGAAAGACAGACAGACAGACAGACAGACACACAGACAGACAGACAATCAGACAGACAGACACACAGACTGACAGACAGACAGACAGACAGACAGACAGACAGACTGACAGACAGACAGACAGACAGACACACAGACAGACTGACAGACAGACAGACAGACAGACACACAGACTGACAGACAGACAGACACACACACAGACACACACACAGACACACAGACAGACCCTGCTTGTGGGGAGTTTGAACTCTTTGGCGACATTGAAGACTCTTGCAGAGAACGGACTGATCCCCTTCAGGAAGGTTGTCCCATGTACCACGATCCTGAGACAGACACACACACACACACACACACACACACACACACACACACACACACACACACACACANCACACACACACACACACACACACACACACACACACACACACACACACCTGTCATAAGGGCAGTTGGTCTCGTCGGAGGCGGTGGTGTCCACTTTGTCTCCGATCAGCCAGGAGAAGTTGGGGTTGGTGAACAGTCTGATGTTTTTCTTGTCGGCTCGGGTCAAGTAGGCACAGCCGGCGTGGAAGTCTCCCAGGAACATCACATTCTGCACACAAACACACACGTTCACGATTCACGTCACGAACACGAGTTTGGCCAGCTAGCTCGCTAACAGCTAACGTCACCAACGCCGGCATCAACAAGATGATAAGTCTGCAAAGCTTCCAGCAGCAAATCAGATCGCGCGTCCTCACCGTGTTGTTCCATTTCTTGCTGACTTCCTGGAAGACGTCGTACAGCCGGTTGATCTCCTGGACGGCCTGACTGGGATCAGTGTGCAGAGGAACCAGAATGAAGGACTTGATTGCTGCAGGACAGAAAGAGGGGGAGGAAGAGGAAGCACAGAGTGATGAAGGTAGGAGTCATTTACATGGTGTCAGTGAGCTGGTTTAGGTGTCTTTTGTGTCCTCTGACCAGTTTTCTTGCTCTGGAACTGAACAGCGAACGGCTCTCTGACGAAGGACTGCTTCTTCTGGTACTGATGCTGACCAATCACTTTCACTGTGTCCGTCCTGAGAGGAGAGGAGGACACGTCCACAAGGACAAGGATGACTCATGAGCTAAAATCAGCTAAATTGCTGTCGGACTCATTGGAAGGACTGTACTGAAACACAAATATAGTACATGGTTTCCTTTCATTGACCACCTCATAGGTCGTTTGCAGTCACATGATGTTAAATTCAGACGGAGGGCAGGAAGTGAAAACTGCGATGGTCGAGATGGAGGAAAGTTTTCTGTTAGCGGTTGGTCCACGACCTTGACTGTCGTTTGGTTTTTTAGTGTTCGTAGCTTTTATTGTCCTGTGGATTCACCGAGCAGCAAACGTTCAGCGCCGGTGCTGAATGTTGACGTTGACGTTTACGTTACGGTTGTTTGCTCGGTTAACTGCTCGTAAAGGTGCGGTGAAAGGCCACTTGAGACGTGGATCGTCTCTAAACAAGACAGAGTACGTTATTTACGTTCAGCTGTCTTATGTGAAACCGTTAACGCTGATTTAAGTGTTAGTTACTTTATATCTGTCACCATAGATTTAAAACAATAGCTAATAGCTATTAGCTTAGCTGCTAGCATCAATAGTTTTTATGTTATCCGACCGCAGACAGTTAACAAGTCATTTTTCTGGCGTTTTTCAGTAAATTTCTTGCATTTTTCACCCTTATGAACAACATTTGGTCCTCGATAAAAGCTCCTTGTGGTTTCTCGGTTTGACTGATTTGATCACCCGTAAACGACACAAAACATCGACAATGTGTGTTATCGTGCTTCCTACGCAGAAAGTCACTTCCTGCCCTCCATCTGCAGTTCACACCAAAACAAAAGGGCAACGTGACGTCATCCGCAAACAACCTGTTGTCATTTTCAGGTTTGTATTATGTTGCATCTCACAGGTTGAGGGACCATGCAGGTGTGCACAGGTGTGTTCCTCCTCCTGGACTAGCAGCTGTGTCTTACCTGTAGATGAAAACATACTGCTGCATGTCGCTGGGAGAGTTTCCCAGACTCTTACTGGACACAGACTGGTAGCTGTACTCGTCATACCTCAACATAAGACAGACAAACTGTTGGTTAGACGATCCCAGCACAGAGACACAAGTCCAACCAGCAGCACATCACGCTGCGTTCAGGTTCACCAAAACCTCCGTAAAGCTCAGCCTCACCAGCATGTGAGGCTGAGCTTTAGTTTCTCTGACGGACTCTTTAAACCTCTGCCTATCGAAGCAGTCAGTGTCACAGAGGGTCTCCCTCAAGAGTTTGGTTGACCTCAGCAGAGGTCATTTATGAGTGCTGATGGATGTTATTTCACTTTCCTGATCCTGATTCATCCTGATGGACTGAGATCAGCTGCTCAAATCTTTAGACCACCAGGCAGAAATGAACAGAAGGAAGGAAATTAGTTTGTATTTAAGTTTGATGATTCGTAACAAATAATAAACTCAAAAGAATCAGAAAGAATTTTCCCCAAAAATCCCCCTAAAGCAAGTATAATTTTGTGTGTGTGCGTGTGTGTGTGTGTGGACACTGCAGGAACTAAACAACTGAAACCTTCGAACACATCACGTCCTCTGCAGGGCTGGAAGGCCACTGCAGGTGTTTGACACCTGAGCTCTCCTGTCTGACCATTTAACATGACCTCCACCAGCAAAGCCGCCTGGTCATACAGGTACTTCAGTACTAGTGTGAATGTAATTTCAATTCAGAATTCAAATACTTGAGTGTTTTGATTTGATGATGATTTGTACTTGTACTGCATTACATTAATCTGACAGCTCCAGCAGTGAAATGCTGCTGATGACTCAGTATTGATAGTCTGATATATAGAATATTCAATCAGTCACAGGGGATGTTTTACTTTTACTTCACTAACAGATCTGAGCACTTCTTCCAGCCCTGGGACGGCCCTCAGTTAGCTCCCACATTAGTCTTTGCACACTTTCCCTTGAAACGACCTGTTTGACCAGAAATTTCCTATAGATCCACACATGCACAACAACCTCAATTTGGACAGTTAACAATGTAATCAGACATGAAGGAATCCCGCTTTTTATTCCATGTAGACGAGTTAAACCGTCAGAGTGATGCCAGGGAATAACATGCATGCATTTGTTAATAGAGCACATTTTCCACAATTAACAAAACCAAGCGGGTAAAATCAAGCCGGCCTAAAAACTAGACTGAAACCAACCACCAGAGACTAGGATTAGTTATTCACCAACAAAAGAAAAGAAAAGAAAAGAAAAGAAAAGAAAAGAAAAGAAAAGAAAAGAAAAAACAGATTGCTCCCTGTTAGACATCAGCAGAGGGAAAGCAGCTGAACAAAGCAAAGCCTTGTTCCAGCAACCAAACTGGGGTTAAACTGGGCCATTTCTCAGGTGGAGCCAAAAACATGGCGTATGCTGTACCATCATGAAATATGCTGACTCAGATTTTATGTGGAAAAATTAGCCTATTTATATGGATATTAGTAATCGTTGGATGAACCCTCGAAAATGAAAATATGTATTTCTATTCTCCTCATTTCTAAACGTCTTAAGTGTTTCCGGTTTGTTCTCGTTCGTTAATATCGTTTTTATTCAGTCCTGGTTCACATCTCGTCACTAACAAAGCTGCATTCAGCAGGCTGTCGAATGGTTCGTTGATCACTGTTGATTTCTCACTGGATTACTTGAACTGAGCATCTGACTCTCCTAGACGTGGCGTCCCACAAGGCTCAGTACTCGGCCCACTACCTTTCTGAGTGTACATGCAGCAGCTCGGTCGCCTTTCATGAAATAACGCACATTTTCAACGTTTTGCTGACGACACTCAAATCTATGTTTCCACTGCAGCCAATGACCTCCCCAGCTTTGGAATCTGTACTCAGTTTGGATGTAAGCCTCCGGATGTCTCAGTTTACAGATTATCACTGAATATGAAGTTTTTGACCACGCAGATAACTGTATTTCTCTCCTGCATGTGTTACTGATATTTGTTTGAACAGTGAAATAAGTGAACTGAATTGTGTGTTTAGTATGTAAAATGGATTTTTGAGTGCTTGTTGGCTCAATTATTCCATAATAAGATGTTTTTAATTTGTCCATCAGGACCCTCCCTCCTCCAAATGTAAAAAAATCCCAATTTAAGCCTTGCATATAATTTGGTGTTAACACTTTATTTTGGTAAATCTGCTCAGTTGACTCTCAACAAGGACAGTTTCAACAGACAATCCTTCATCTTCAGCCTCCTGCTGTCTATCTAAGTGATCATTTCTGGATGTGATTTAAAGTCAATGTGGTAAAAAAAAAAAAAAAAATGCTTTTTTAGAGCAGGACAGAACAAACTCCAAAGCTTTCTGGTTTACATGCTGTAGATTCGAGACTCAGCATGTAAACCAGAGAGCTCTGGAGGCGTCACCCACATCTCTGAAACTGACCCTTAATACAGATTGAAATCAGAGTGTCAGAACATGTTTCTATCAGACATTTTAATAAATATCTGACGGATGAAGCTGCTGATATTGAGGCTTTTCCTCCGGTCTGATCTGTTGAGACTGACGTGGTCGACAGTCAGCTGATCTGTAACAGCGATGATCCCAAACAAAGTGTTTCCTCTTATTACAAGCATCAGGATTAGTAAAGAAATAAATGAATTAAATAGATGAATAAACAAATGAAGGTGATTGGGATGATTAATTGTGATTAGGTAACGATCCACATGCTCATAAAATCCACTGTACCTGTCAATTTCCCTGTTGGAGGCAGACAGACACACACAGGTAATGATCACCATATTGTATTAATGCATGATGAGGTTACAGCACTGTCACTGTGTGAGCACATTCACTTTAAATCCTCCAGTTTAGGGGACAACGTCTCATCAGCGTTCAGATGGTGAAAGACAAGACGAGAGAGAGACTTCAGTCAGCGGCGTCCCCAAAGTCCCTACGACGGCTTCGGTTGTTGAATAAAGAAGCATTTCATCATAAGAAATCTTAATATTTAACACTGTGATCTGTCTCACCCCGCGCTTAAAAACATCTAAAACAAAACGACCGGTTTATCAAAAAGGTCAAATATCAGCTTTTAAAAGCCAGTAATCAGCTGAAGGTCTGGACGGAAAGACGTGAGACAGCGTCAGCGTGTTTAGACTCACTGATTATCACTTGTTAGTAAAATGATTGGAAGTAATGGCTTCGTTAGTGGTTAATCAACCAATCATCATTAAACACCAATAATAATCTAATAAGACGGCGTTTAAAAGGATCCATAAGCTGTGAGCTCTGGCTCTGTTCACGCTAAACACGTCCTTCCTGAATGCTTTACAGGTTAGTGAGAAGAAGATGAGAAGACGTTTTGGGTTGCCAGGTTGTGAAAAATCTGTCTGTTTGGTAATCTCACTTTCTAATAAGCTGTTAGTAAAACATTTATTATGACTTTTAATAAAACCAGTCAGAGCGAATTATTAGAGAGTGACAGTGAAAACACAAACCAGCCAACAAGACGACACTCGTTAATAAAAGAATGAATTATTGAGCATTAAGAGAGTCAAAGGTGGCTTATTAAAGAGCACTAACGACTTTTAATCGACTCTAAAGGAGTGACTTTAATCCCAGTTTTAAGGTTAAGACTCGAGGCAGCAGAAAAGGTTTCTGTCAGAGCGACGTTCAAGAGCGAGAGCTGCTCCTAAAGGTTTCACAGTACCTGTTGAGAGACGCCAGCAGAGCTTTGATGGTTTTACCATCAGGGTCCATCACCTCCTGCAGGAGGCTGATGTCACAGCGAGACACAATCTGAGAGACAGAGAGACAGACAGAGAGAGAGAGAGAGACAGACAGACAGAGAGACAGACAGACAAAGAGACAGAGACAGACAGACAGAAAGAGAGAGACAGACAGAGAGAGAGAGACAGACAAAGAGACAGAGACAGACAGACAGAAAGAGAGAGACAGACAGACAGACAGACAGACAGACAGACAGAGAGAGAGAGACAGAGAGAGAGAGACAGAGAGACAAAGAGACAGACAGACAGACAGACAGAGACAGAGAGAGACAGACAGAGAGACAGACAGACAGAGAGAGAGAGAGACAAAGAGACAGAGAGAGAGACAGACAGAGACAGACAGACAGACAGACAGACAGACAGACAGACAGAGAGACAGACAGACAGAGAGACAGACAGAGAGACAGAGAGAGACAGACAGAGAGACAGACAGACAGACAGACAGACAGACAGAGAGACAGACAGAGACAGACAGAGAGAGAGACAAAGAGACAGACAGAGACAGACAGACAGACAGACAGACAGACAGACAAAGAGAGAGACAGACAGACAGACAGACAGACAGACAGGCACAGAGAGACAGACAAAGCGTTAGACGCCTGGTGTTCAGCTCAGAAACTAAAAAACTGCTCCACCATGAAACAGCAGCTGAGATAAAGTGTGTGTGTGTGGCTGTGTTTGTGCGTGTGTGTGTGGCTGTGTGTGTGTGTGTGTGTGTGTGTGTGTGTGTGTGTCCTACCCGTGTCAGGGTGTGCATCACTCTGCGGTTCGACGCTTTCTCCGCGTTGAATTTCTGCACATTGTAGGCGCAGATCCTGAAAACAGAGTCGGACGCACCTCCGACCAGGAGGACGAGCAAAGAGAGGAGGAGGAGGAGGAGGAGGAGAGGAAGATGAGGAGAGCGCCACCTCATGGTTGGACTGAGGAGAGAACAACAGGTGCATAATGTGGTTAATGTGGGCAGCAGACACCTGCTCTGTTTCAGGAGAATCGAGACCGAAACAAACTTTTCTGAATCAAAATGTCTGAAAAAGCTTCACGACCAGCCAGAAACAAAGAGAAAGAGATGATTTTCTGAGAGGAAGAGCAGAATTTAAAGTCTTCATGAGCTCCTCACTACAAAAACAATGGAATGTAACCAAGTACATTTACTCAAGCACTGCAGTATTTGTACTTCACCATGTCGCAGAGCCAAATATTGTACTTTTTACTGCACTTTAAAACGTCACATTTATCATAAATGAAACAGTTTAAACACGCACAGCTGAAACGATGAATCAGTTAATGTTGATTTATCAATCAGTCACTTCTCCTGTCGAGTCATCTGATGTTTGATCTTCTCATGTTTCACTGGCTGCTTTTCCTCTCAGTGATCTCAGTGTGTTGCTGTGCATGTCTGATGCACAAAACTGGACAAAATGCATGAGCAGCGCAAAACATGAACTAATTACAGACATCATCAATACCATTGATGGTAAGTCAATAACACTGTTTACATAGTAATTAGGCTAAAAAAATAATAGACCACTGAAATGCAAACCTTCTCTCTCAGGTCCAGAAGCAGAATGAGCACAAACTCACGTCACAGAACTTCCACTCACAGCGGAAGAAACCATTTGCATGAATTATTACTAACACTAAATATCACTTTGAAAAATATTCAATAAATTCTGTTTCCTTTGTAACGACTTCTGTGAAGTATTTTTGACCATTAAATAACACAAAGTCTTCTAAGAAATTAGTACAAAAACCAGGAAGTTACCGACACAAATAACCTGGCTGGTTCGTCCACTCTGCTCCTTCAAAATAAGAGACCTGTGCAGGCCTTATAGTGCAGATCAAAATAAGAGTTTGTGCTTACAATCCAGCGTAACGACATCACACTGCTACACCTGCACCATCACTGCCCGTAGTACACAGAAAAATACTGACTGCATGTACTATTACTGTGACGTGTGACTGAATTTGAGTATTTTACTTCCTTCCTAATACAGATGTTACTCACAGAAATACTGCTTAGTACTAATGTCTGTATTTTCTAGCATGTCGGGCGTGTCCCTCTCTGTCCTGATGAAGGTGGACAGATCACATCACTGAACTGTTGCTGACAGTCTGACATGTTGAACGACGTCAGAATAAA
Source organism: Chaetodon trifasciatus (assembly GCA_037975065.1). Classification (NCBI taxonomy): domain Eukaryota; kingdom Metazoa; phylum Chordata; class Actinopteri; order Chaetodontiformes; family Chaetodontidae; genus Chaetodon; species Chaetodon trifasciatus. Next base: position 8,294,277 of record JBBMOE010000024.1, read on the forward strand.
GTAAATGTAGCCCGTGGAATTAGATGCCACACAGGACACAATACTTCAGGGGTTCTTCAAATTTATTGTTTGCAACTTCTGCAGCAGAGTCTGTTAACACTGTGTATAAGCTACCAAGTGGCAGTTTAACCAGCTGAACAAGTGTTGTCCAAAAGAGAAAATGGCAAATAAAATCAAAAAAAGAATAAAACAGAGGGAGAAAATATGGCAGTGGGCTGAAACTATTGACAAAAAAAACAGAAAACATTCCTTTCAAAATGTGTGTTTCACAATCATAAACCCACTCAATGACTCTGCATAGGTAACCTGTTAACTTACGTTTCAAAACGGTTCACCACACACCTGGAGACTGAACCCAACACTGTCATGTACCTTCGGACAGAATTAAAATTAATGTACAACTGTTTTCAGGTAACAAATAACTAGCATAGCGTAGCTTTATGCAAGCTAACTTTACCATGCGGCTCGGAACACAGTCGTCACGGCTGCCGCTCGATATCCTCCAACATCCGCGCCAGTTGTGCCTAAATCAAACCATCCGGTTCACATATTAACAGATAACATCTTTAAGACTGTATTTACAACGATCTTAACAAGACATTTCTGTTCATACCCACTTAAACTGGATGCATAGACCATAATGCATACGGCAACTCATTACTTCCACCTCGTGGCCAAAACATGGAGCCACACAGAACATTGTCAGAACTTGCTTATAACTGATCTTTTCATCTTGCCTTTTTAAACAACATTTACAAACTGTGCAACACAAGAAAACAACAAGGAGCACATGTGTAAACATTTTCACAATTTTTGAGCGTTATTCAAAACCTGACTGTAGGTAGTACTGACTAAATTTACCACCCGGTTACATAAACTAAACCAGAAAGAGCATTGTGTGAATTAGACGCAGTACAACGTCCAAGTATTACAACAATATGTTCAAATACTCCTGCTGAGCTGCACTTTCTCCTCACGAAGCCGGTCGAACCATCAAACTCCAGCTACAAACTGACACCATCCCCTTTAAAATGGGATTTAATAAGCGCCTTTGAAGGGGATTTAAGTGGCGTGGATCCGTTCCTTTCAGGACAGCAGACGAGCTGTGACTCATCACAGTTTTCTGCACTGGGATGTGAAACCGTGTGACACAACAGGGCGAGTCAGTCCTCAGTGACCCTTCACAGGAGGGCGAGCCGGTCCTCAGCTGTGCACAAACAGGAAGAGGCGAGGGCGTGGAGAACTACACGGGTCCTCTGGATTCAGACTGGAGCTGCTGGACTACATGACTGAGCCGGCGCCCGCAGGGGAAGACCGAGCGTTCGCAGCCAAGAATCACAGCAGGAAGGCCGGAAAGCAAATATGAAGTNGAGAGAGGGAGAGAGAGAGAGAGAGAGAGAGAGAGAGAGAGAGAGGGAGGGAGGGAGAGAGAGAGGGAGAGAGAGCAGTACACATACTGCACATGTGTACATATACACACGACACACAGCGCTAATTGCAACGTTCTCACTGACTTGTACAGTTTTTAACAGCAACATCTACATTTTTATATTCTCATTTTAGCTTTTTTACTTTGTATATTGTTCAAATATTTGGTCACTTTGTGTCATATTATTTCAGACTTGGCCTTTTTATATATATATGTGTGTGTGTGTACATATTCTCTACAGTACAAAACACTCTCATTTATCATCCATAACTTAACGTGATATTTGAAAAATGTTCTATTTTTATATATTATGTGTATAAATGACAGATTTTTCATTTTGCATCCATTCTTCTGGTCTGTTCTTTTCCACGTCTCATTTTTATTCCTGCTGTTCTTACTTGCTGTTGTAACACCCTAATTTGAATGAAGTCTTATCTTATCTTATCTTTGTAAAAATAGTTTGCTTTGGGATCTTTTGTGTCATTTCCTGTGACGTCACGCTGAGCGGGAAGCTCAGGTGTGTGTTCCAGGTCACAGGTCGTATGAACGTCAGGAATCCGCCGCTGAAAATAGTCCCCATCGAACGGTCCACACCCCAACATTTCCTGCTGTTTGATCAAACCTTCAGTGAACAGCTGCTTCAGGAACTCACTGAAGCTTTATGAACAATATATCTGCAGCTTGTTTTTAAAGGTTCTGCTTACGACATTTACAGCCACTGCATCGCACCAGAGCGCCAACATGGCAGAGCAAAACATTTAATCAACAAGGTCAAAAAAAAGTGACAGCAAAAAGTCCCAGGAGGCAGTCCTCAAAGACGGACGCTGACCCTGTTTTGTCTACTTCCTGTCTCTCATGTGCTGTTTGGCTGTTTGTGATCCGGCCGCCATCTTGAAACCTGACAGTGAATCAGGGAGGGACTCGTGCACTAACCTGCACGCTCGCGCATGTTAACACACATAACTCGCCTGCTCGCTCTGCGCTGAAATGTCTCCCAGCAGTAAAATCCCTCTGACAGGAGCGAGCGTCTCAGCTGACGCTCCGCCTGCACCGTCCGGCGTGTGTGTCCTCAGAGGGTTTTATCAGGTAATCTACCTGCGCACAAACAGCAAACATCGCATGACAGCAGACACTCCCGCAGTAAACTATGTCAACAGTGACGAGCATGAAGCTGTTCTCACTGGCTGCAGGGGCTGGTCCACGCTACAGGGACGGGGACCTTCCTGATGACCTCCTAAACAGCTGCATTCAGATCAGTTACACACACGGTTGGTTAAGTCAGGCCGGCAGTGAGTCAGCTGTGGCTGCTTCAGGCTTGTGGGCCCCTCCCTGGCCTGGAGGTGGTGGGACCAGTAGAGTGACTTCTGTCAAACGCTCGTCTCAGCAGACTGATCCTACACACAGTCTGATGGCTTCAGCTGAGGCACAGAGGTTAACTCACAGTCACTCTGATCCCATTTTTAACATGTGCTGTTCTCAGAGAGGACACAAGAAGCCAGAAGCAAGAAGACTGGATCCAGAGCAGCAGCTCCGCCATGAAGCCTGCCTGCAGAGCTCAGAGAATTCCAGATTTATTACGACTGTGTCAGGGAGTGGTGTGTGTGTGTTGTTTTGCATTAGATTGTAAAGTTGTGTGTTGTGTAACACAGGAAGTACCATCATGCCGTCGCTGCTAGAGCCACATGTCATGAAAACACAGCGAGCCTCAGCAGGGACAGTCCTGACTGACCAGAGAGCGCCTGGTTCAAACAGTCCAACATGTCTGCAGCCCAGCGACCAGCAGCACTGAGATCTGCTTTAATCAGTATTATAGATCTGCTCTGCAGGGAGATCTGGTCTGCGAGCAGGAGTCGCCCCGTCTCTCTGACCCTCCAAATATGGGAGCAATAGTGTGAGAAAAGGGCCAATCAGGAGCCTGAAAGCCACCATCTACTTAACGTAATCTAGACCAGAGTCGGCGCTGCGTGCTTAACACCAGAACTATGAAACATCAAGACATTAGCAGAATGTTGGATTGAAGTATCAGAGAAGAATCAGAGGAGATTTTAAAAAACTGTAAATGAATATCAGGACAGATTCTCTTCAACAGGCCTCAACATGTGATTCAGCAAATATGTCTGATCCCTAAATCCTGATCAACCACACCACAGAGTACCCGTGACGTCAGTCAGAGGAGACTGGACGTGTGTCACGACTCCACACCTGCACCACCTGAGCTCAGGGCTCCTACACCTGCACCACCTGAGCTCAGGGCTCCTACACCTGCACCACCTGAGCACACAGCTGCTACACCTGCACAGCTATGGGCCTGAGTGCTGAGAGAACAGGTAGAACCTCAGCTTGCTTTTAAAAGATGACACAGTTGTGGTTCATCTCAGATCATCAGGCAGTCTGTTCCAGAGTGGTCCCACAGTCAGTGAATGCACCTTCACCAGATTCACTGCTGACCGTGGGTCCAGTTTGGAGACCAGAGTCTGATGATCTGAAGGCTCTGGAGAGTTCAATTCAGTGTTTCATCAGAAGCCAGTGAAGCGATCTGAGTTCAGGAGTCCTCTGCTGGGTTTTTCTTGTCCCAGTGAGGCTGCAGGATTTTGAACAAGCCGCCAGTCTTTGATGAAGGTGAGCATGACAGTAATCTAACCAGGAGGAGATGAAACCAGTTTTTCAGCATTTGACAGAAATAAGATGGATTTAACTTTAAATCTGAGGGTAAATTCTGTCCTTGTTAAACTTGTAATGTGGTTTGTGAAGATAAGCTCTGAATCCAAGATAACACCTAAACGTGGCTCCTGCTCGCTGAGCCTCAGGGACAGTGATCCCTGCACTGGATCTCCTCTCTCTGACCTCCAGCACAATGATCTCGGTCTTTAACTGCAGAAGGTTTTGAGTCCCTTTTCAAGGGCTGAAGATATCGTGTGAAGGTGAAACATAAAACTGTGCATCATCAGCATATGAATGTTAATGTATGATGGAAGCCAGCGTGCACAGATGGAACAGTGAGGGGCTAAGGACTGAGCCCTGTGGGACCAGAAACCAGGTTTAGAGCCGCCAGTGGACACAGAGGACGTCCTGCCTGTTGGCAGGACCAGATCCAGTTAATGACACAGACCGGCTGAGAGCTGAACTACGCAGCCGCTCGTAGACCTTTTCAGCGTTTTCCTAAGAAAAGAGATCAGTGATTGGTCTGTAGCTGCTCCTCACAGGTGAGTCTCTGCTGCTCTTTTTCTGTATCGGTGTAATAATAACATGTTTGAGGGAAGAGAGGAAGAGAGTTACAGTATTCAGACATCACGTCACAGACTGTGGAAACTCATTTGGAAGTTTTTGTCGAGGAGGATCTGAGCGGCTCACATGGTCTTCCTCAGTCACTGCAGTTAAGCCTGAGGTAGGGTCAGTGTGTCAGAGGTCAGAGGTCACAGAGGTCAGCACGAGACTGAGTAAAGCACAGTGGCAACGTTTGAAGAGACTCTACGAGAGCTCGTTTGTGGGCTCTGATCCCAACACGAACTGTCCTCTGTGGTTCATGTCTTCAGTGTTTATGTGTCCGCTGTAGGACGAGAGTCCGGGTGATTAATGATTAATGATTAATGCTGCTCCTTTCACAATAAAAGGTTTCACAATTAAGTTCGTCCTGAGCCCGAAGAGGCGGCTCAGGGTGAACTTCCCGTTTCTGTTGACACAAATAACGACATTCACGCCTTGTTTACTGACTCTGACAAAGGGCCAGCTCAGTTACGTTTGGAAAGCGGCGGCTTACACCACCTCTGCACTGACGTAGGTCACTCCATCATCCTCATATACAATCAAAGAGTCTGTCTCTCCCCAGCTGGCACACCATTGGTTCACTATGTTACTGTATGACCCATCACAGCTTCCTGTTTGAACAGGAAAGACATTAGTGACTCTGCTGTGAATCAAACGTAACATTCGGTCACCAGTTAACACAGAAACCAGTTAATCTTTAACACTGGTCGACCTTAAACATCAAAAATCACCTTAAAGTCTGTTTCAGATTTTCAAACATCAAGACTGTTCAACCCTGAGAGCCGCCATGTTCTGAGTCATTACACCGATCCTGAGCTGAGCCATCGTACTTTCTCGATGTGTTCTGCATCATTTCTGCTCGTTTTCCCCAAAACTCAGACTGAAGGTGTTTGGTACCTTTGAAAACTTTGAGACTCTGTGAGGATTTAAAACATTTTCATAATTTAAATCTTTTTTGTTTTAGGGTAGAACAGCTTCTTGATCTCTGAATTGATTTGTTGACAGATCAGTAACGTATTTTGATTTAAGATAAAAACACCAAACATTCCAGATCTCTGAGCCTCTCAGCTGTGAGGATTTTCTGCTTTTCTTTTCTGTGTGACAATAAAACTAAAGTCTTCATATTTAGGACGATGAGTCAGAAGAAAGAAGCCGTCTGATGACTTCACTTTTCTCACTGCTCACATTCTGCAGATCAATCAGTTCATCAGTTAATCCAGAAAACAATCAGCACGTTCACCGATTATGAAACAAATCTTTAGTTGCAGCTCAAAATATTTTCATTTGAAAGTAAAGTTTTTTAGAAAAACAAACTAAATCTATCAGGCTGACTTCGAGAGAAAATAAAATAACACACGAGGCCTCCTGCAGAGAGCATCTCTGTAACAGTGTTCAGCTCCTCTGAACGACTCACTCACAGTTTACAGGCCATGAAGACAACAGAAGATTATAGAACATCCACGATACACCGGACAGACACACAGGAGCACATCAGAACAACGCGCGCGCGCACACACCTTAACCTGGGTCGCACACCGACACAGTCCACTCTCAGGCTTCTAAACCACCTCTTACACCTTTGAACAGTCACTCACACACTTCAAAGCAACACACACCCACAGCAGGTCCAGCAGCCTGGTTCCTGGTCCAGTCCAGCACAGACTGTTCTTACCTGTTCAGGTGAGCCGTGTGTCTTCCGCTGCTCAAACTGTGCCGCCTCTGCTGCTGCTGCTGCAAGGTGGAGGCTCTTTACCTGCTGTTAATGACACTTGAACGTCTTCGTGCTGACCAGGTTGGCCACGCCCTGCAATGCTGATGCATTCAAGGTCTGTGGGAAAGAAGGAAGTTTGCGTTTCAGACCACAAAGGCGGTGACTTAAACTAACACATGAATCCGTGTGGAGGAAATCCAAGAGCCAGAGAAAAGTCAAGATTTGGAGTTTCTTCTTTTACTGAAATGTTGAAGCCATGAAGCAGGAAACAGGCGTCAGTCAAAGAAAATGATCAACCTTCATTGTATAACATCACATAATGCTGCTTTTGTATGGCGCTGGCAGAAGTGGAAGAACAGGACGACACCTGGCTCCTCGACATTTTCCAGCAGCCATTAAACTCCAGTTTGAACACGTCCCGCGAATCCTGTAAGATTTCAGGGCCGTACGCGGAATACCATCACACAGAGTCCACGAGACAAAAGAGGTTAAGACCAGGATTAAATCTTTACAGCAGGGATGTTTGTTTGCTTCATTACTTTTACACTGAGTGAAATCTTTACACTTTGTGATACTTTGTACTGCAGCTCCACGTTCAGTTGATAGTTTCCGTTAGCAGAAACTTTACAGGTTAAAGTTTTACAAACAAACACAGTGAGCATATTGAACATGACTCACTTTTACAGGTTAAACTGACGGACAGAAAATCAGCTCCACCTGCGCCATCACGTGCTGGTTACACATTAATGCAGTCATGACAATCAGTGGTGGAAAATAACTCAGTCACTCAACTTCAACTACTGCACTGAAGTACATTTTTGAGGTACTTACTCCTTACTGAGTATTTCCATCTCATGCTGCTTTATTCTTGTACTTCATTTCAGAGTTGAATATTGTTTTTGTTTATTTTGTTACATTCATTACGTATTGAGCAGCTATTGTTACAAGTTACTTTTCAAATTAAGGATTTACACACAAAACATAAGATCACTTATCATATGATTTATTGTTACACATTAAACTTAAACTTATTACAGTACTTCTTACATATTAATACATCATCATCATCATCATCATCATCATCATCAGCAACAACAACAACAAGGTTGTGAATTTTTGAATGCAGGATTTTACTGGTAATAGAGTATTTGATGATGATAATAATAATGATATGATGTATAATAATAAAATACACACAGGAGCCTTTTTTCTACATAATGTGTGTACTGTTACTTTTCATACAGTAGCCTGCATAATGCTAATAATACTTACATACTGAAGTAAAATGTACTTATTACTTACTTGTCTATGTAAAATTTTAGTGCAGGATTTTCACTTTTTATTGTGTATTTTCATATTTCAGTGTTGACACTTTGACTTTAAATACTTCTTCCACCTTTCCTGTAAGTTAAGCATGCTTATTTTTTACTTTGAGTTTACTCAGCATCAAAACCCTTGAACAAACTTACATAAATAAATAAATAAATAAATAAAAATAAAAATAAATAAACTGTCCGTCCAGTTTTGTCTCAGCAGCTTCTGTTTGTCACCACAGGTATGAACCTTTAACCTGCATCGTCTCTGCTCTTCCTCAGTCGTGCTCTCGTTGAATCCGCTCCTCATCGCCCCCTGCTGGTCCCTCTGGACCATAGCATGTCCTTATATGGTTACATCCCGATCTCCAGCCGGTCCCGCCTCCACCCGCGGGCTGCAGCCGGGGATACTTTCAGGAATCAGGATACAGTCAGCTGTGTGTGGACCCCGCAACCTCCTTCAGGACGGCTGAAACCGGAGGTCCTGACAGGGGCTTCAAACGTTGCGTTTCCTCGCTGACATGGACTAAGAGGAGCGGGGACATTGAGCTTCGAGCCCGGGGTGAGTTATCCAAACCTCGGGCTGCTGAATGGATCAGTAGCTTTATGAGGAGCAACACGCTGACTGGAAACTAACTTGTTAGCTTGTTTGCTAACTTTGCAGTGATGTGAGCTAACGGTTCTAGCCGTTCACGCCACTCCTTCATTCAGTCATGTGTGTGTGGATACAGGAACAGAAACAGGACTGTCCGGCTTTAAACTGCTAGTTTGACATTTAAAGTTTAAGTTTACCGTGCCGAGCTGGGTTAAACTGTGAGGGTTAGCTCACAGAAGTGGGTCAGTTGACTCGTTAAACCTCGGAGTGTTAGCTAACTAAGTGATACCTGCCACCAACTCCCGCTATTAAAATGAACGGAGCGAAGTTGTTAGCTGGCTAACTTTACAGTTGTTTAATGTTATGTCTTTATTAGCCTTTATCTCCACGGTCCCTTCATTAAGATGTATCTACTGCTGATGTGCACCAGTGTAGTTAAAGTTAATCATTCTTATAATTTGGGCTTTAATCAGCTAATGTTTAACTTGCCGTTAGTTGACTGATCTGTGCGGCACCTTCACGGACACCTCGTACACTCTTGTCTCGTCTCGTGTTGTTGTTTATGAGCATCCAAGTGGGTTTAGATAGAAGTTAAACGAAGCTTTAAAAAACATTGTGTTTGATTTTTACGTGTCTGTGTAGTTATCTACGAAAATGAAGCAGCTGTGGAATCAGTAGAGAAAATATGATTCGGCTATGAAATCAGTTAATCAGCGATTTAAAATAAATCTGGAATAATTTATTAAACGAACATCATGGTGATAAATCTGATCATAATATAACAATAGATGATGCATTAGAATGTACTTTCTGACTTGTCCGGGGATTAATTTGATGTTAACACTAGGTTTTCTTGCAGCTGCTAATTTGTGATTTAAAATATCCTCAAATTGACCTGTTTGTGTCATCAAAGTATGATAATGTGGCTTCCCCTGCAGAAAGCCAGTTATTTGGCCGCTTGCACCATAAATAATGTGCATTTTTCACTTTTCCATACGTCAGCAGCCGTCGTTTTCCTGTGGCTTTAGTTTTTTCAGATTTAGCTGAATCTTTGTCTCAGCCCGTCGACGTCGGTTCACGTTTGTTCAGTTTCCTGTGGACTGAACTGTCGTCTCAGAGATGGAGGGGAGGTGAAGCTTGCAGATGACTTCCAGGTGTTTGTCCTGGTGAATGGAGACACCTGAAGACGCTGAGTGTGTGATTGGAGGATGGTGTGAAGCCTCGCTGTGCGCTTTGTTTTCCCGGCTGCAGGCTTACTCAGCGAGCCGCTGCATTATTAATGTGTGACATGGTTTCCATTCGGGGAGGCTGCCAGCCGTAACTGGAGCCAGCTCGGCCTGCTGCCATCTCTGCCGGCTTCGTTTCGGATGTGGGATCAGTGCGTCCGCAGAGCTGAAATGTGACCGGCTGGTTGTTTCTAATGACCTGAATTGTGGAAGTGACGTCCCGTTGATGCTCGCTGTGGACACTGAGAGGATGCATCCGCGCTGAATCACCCAGAAACATGTTCCTCCACCTGGAACGTCTTTCTCACAGCGATGTGCACCTCCAGCGTCTCCTGGAATAAATCTCTCTTTATCGATTTCTCAAAGCTTTAATCAGGAAACGTCTCCCTGCAGTAAATAAAAAGGCTTCTCCTGAAGGCAGCGCCTGATAGTGACTAAGTACTTTTACTGAAGTACAATTTTGAGGTACTTTATGGAAGTATTTCTATTTTATGCTGCTTTATGCTTCTACTCAGTGACATTTCAGAGGCAGATATTCTACTTTTTACACAAAACTATAGTTATTAGTTAATTTTCAAGTTCAAAATGTGCATAAAAAGCAGTGATAGGCTTATAAACGACACAGCTGAATGTTACCTACACATCATCTTTAAGGAAGACACCTGAATACTGTGTCGGACACCTTCTGTGACTCTCTCCCGCTTCACACTGTGATTGGTCAGGTGTGTGCAGGCGAGGAAGTAGGCGGGGTTTGAGCTTATTTTTCATGTTGGACACTTTGAATGTCTTCCATGAGAGACAGTGTGAGAGTGTTTCAATGAATCTGTGACAGCAGCTGTTCGTTATCTTCAAACGTGTCCCAGTTTGATGATTGATGACCTCAAACTGTTGATTTCATAGAAGAATGACGTTAACTCCTTCCTATTGGTCCTTCAGCCCGTCCCGCCTGCGGAGGCCAGGCAGCGTCATGGCGTCCCGGCTGCTGGACCGTTTGAAGCGCTCCTTGTTCAAAGAAGGTCAGGGGGCGGGACCTGAGCAGGAAGCGGGAGGCGTGCAAGACGAGGAGGAGTTCAAAGAGGACGGCTGGGAGGCGGAGCTGGAGGAGGAGGACGAGTGCGTGACCGATCGGCTCGGGGGGACGCTGTGCTTCGACAGCGGAGGAGGAGGAGGAGGAGGAGGCGCGGAGGACGGAGCCGAGGGCGAGGCGGAGGGCTCGGGGCTGGACAGTGACTCCGACTTCCTGGGAGAGTCGATGGAGGAGGGGCTCAGCAGCACAGGTGAGGAGGTGTTCTGCTCAGTCGACTTTAAACTGTCGTTGGAAACTGCAGGTGAGTCCTCCACCTGTCTTCAGATGCTCTCCACTAACACCTGTGTGTCGCAGAGTCTGGTCACCTGAGCCCTCTCTCGCCTGAGCCCTCTCTCACCTGAGCCCTCTCTCACCTGAGCCCTCTCTCACCTGAGCCCTCTCTCATCTGTCCTGTGCAGACACCAGTCCTGTGGGCGTGTCTCCGGCAGCCCCCTCTCCCTCCTCCCTGCTGACCCGGCAGCTTCAGGAGAGCTGGAGGAACCTGCGTGGACTCGGCGGAGGAAGCCCCACCCCCGCTGGGAGGCGACTGACGGACAGCTTGTTGTTCGAGGTGACGGACGCCAGCGTGGTGCAGGACGGCTCGTCCAAATATGTGGTGAGTTCAAACATGAAGCTGCTGCTGCTGCTGCTGATGATGAGGAGGATGATGATGATGCAACACGTGACCACAGAGACCATTCAGCCGCTCTGTCTTCTCCAGCTGTACACCATCCATGTGATCCAGTCCGGCGGCAGCGACAAGACTCCGGCCATCATCACCCGCCGATACTCCGACTTCCAGAGGCTCCACGCCACGCTGCGCCGTAGCCATGCAGACCAGATGGAGCGCGTCTGTTTCCCACGTACGTCCTCGTCATGTCCTCTGTCTTAATTCACGCTGTGACAGGGAGGTTGTTGGTTCGAGTCCTCGGCCTTTGCTGTTTCCTGCTGGCTGAAACCTGACCGCTTCCTGTTTTAACCTCTGCAGGGAAGAAGCTGCGCAGGAACTTCACAGCGGAGACGATCGCCAAGCGGAGCCGAGCCTTCGAGCAGTATCTGTCTCACCTGTGCTCGCTGTCCGCCCTGCGGGGGGCGCCATGCGTGCGCCAGTTCTTCTACCTGACCGACCTGCAGGCCGGGCAGCTGCTCATCAGGTAACACGCGCGCCGACACACGTTCTCTTGACCTCCAGCTCGTCTGAACACTGACGACGAGAGGAAGCTGATGTGACGCTCGCTTTGATTGGCTGTCACGCAGAGAGGTCACATGTTTCTGCTGATGCAGCAGGAGAGCAGAGGGTTGAGCGATGCTTTAGGGCGACACATTCAACACAGAAACGATAAAAATGAATATGAATGAGTTAAAAATGGAGCTGAGCCGTGTTGAACTGGCATCTTAAAGGCTCGTCAGGGTCTGTCTGTATCGACTTTCCTGCACTAGTGATGCGTTTTAAAAGAACCAGCCGTGATTGGTTGACCAGAGTAACCATCGCGACGGCTACAGCAACCTGAAGTATGACGAGCTCGCTGACAGTGTTTGTGTAATTCCTCTCACTGCCTGAAGGGGGAGACAAATGAGGAATGCTGCAGGTTAAAGTCAAACAGTTCTTCCTCCTCCTGTCAGTTTGTTTTATTTTTATTTCTCTTCCTTCTGTCCTCTTCTCGTCCTTCTGAGTCTTTCTGATGATTAAATGAGATCAGACTTTATATTTTTCATGTGTGGACTTCGTCTCCAGTTTCTCTGTTTTGAGTCTGTCTTGTTTCGTTGAGGGTTGGACGCTTCCAGGAGGCCTTGGGTCCGCTGCTCAACGCCAAGAGACTGCAACACAAACTGGGCTGGGCGAGGTACTATGACAGCCAGGCTCAGGCCCCGCCCCCGGGCTCCTCCCATTGGTTCTACACCCTGGTGGGGCTGTCGAGCTGCTTCCAGGAAGTGGACCAGCTGGAGGAAGCGCGGGATCACTGTGACCACGCCCTCCGCGTCCTGACCCCCGCTGAGACTCACACTAGCACTGAGGACGGGCCCCTCCCACTCGAAGATAAGCCCCACCCACTGACTGAAAAGCAGGACTCGTCAAAGCAGCGAATGGACAGGCCACACCCCCTCCTGTTGCCATTGTTACGGGCGGTGGTCCGGCTGTCGTGGCAGACAGGAAGAGACAAGCGGCAGTGGGAGGAGCTTCTGCAGCACCTGGAGGAGCAGTGGGCGTGGCTCGACAATCAGCCAACCATCAAAGAGTTTCTGGTCAAACACAACCTGGAGGAGATCGAGGGGGAGGGCTAACACACACACGCACGCACGCACGCATGCACACACACACACACACTCTCACACACACACACACACACACACACACACACACACACACACCGCAGAGGACAATCACTGTCACAGCGTGAATGTTTGGGCCACTCTGCAGAAAAAACACCTGAGACCAAATATTTTCAAAAGAGTCTGCAGTGAGACGAGAAAGAAGAAGTCCTCATTCTAACATCACAAATACTAAAAGTCCAAATTTAAAAAAAGTAACATTTCAAAAACAAAGTTTAAAATATTCTGAGAAACTAGTTGTGATGTTAGAAACGCTGCGGCGTCTCTGTGGCGTCTCTCAGCAGATTTCGTCTCCTTGCCTTGTTTTCGTGCTCTCAGGTGTTTCTTCCTCTCGTGGTCGTCACACTCTGTCTTTCTATGCATCCTCCACGTGTTCAGTCGTGCTTTTAAAGCCTTAACGCAGGTCAGTGATGCTGCAGATCAGCAGGTTTTTATTCCAAAGTGTGATTTCTTCTGACTGCTCGATAATCTGGAAACAGTAATAAGAGTCATAAAAAAGGGACGTTTTCAGTCCAAAACGAGACTGAAGTGAAGCAAAGATGCTTAAAGCACAAAGCTGTTTTCAGGCTTCGGAGGATCTGAGTTTAAAGTGGAGGCGTGATGCTCAGACACCGTGAGGTCAGAGCAGCTCGTGAGGCGTTCAGGACCTGAACGTGACGAACAGGTGATTCAGCGTTTACAGGTGAGAAACATTTCTCTCTGTGACCTCGAGCAGCAGAAATACGAGGAAGTTAAACTGACTTGGCTGGTGTTTCATCACCTGACAGTCTGCAGAGGGAGCAGCTCCTCCTCCTCCCCCCCCCGCAGGCCGCCATGTTTCTACAGGAGCTCAGAGCAGACAAACCAAACACCAGCTCGTGTTTTCATGGGTGTTCATCCTGTTGCATTCTGCAGCCTCACCACTAGATGTCACTAAATCCTACACGTAAACATTCAGCAGGTCAGTCAGAGGAGGTGAGCGTCTGGATCTCTGCAGCGAGCTCATCGTCCTCAGAGCGCCTCCAGCTGCTTCGTGGCAAACAGTGTTAATCGTCACAGGTCAAACAAACATGTCGGCTGCTTTTTCTTCCTCATGATGTCGAGTATTTACCATTTCAAGTCTGGCGTTGTTTACATTCACCTTCACTCGCTTGCAGCCTTCTTCTTCTTCTTCTTCTTCTTCTTCTTCTTCTTCTTCTTCTTCTTCTACTTCGCCTTTGCTGGTACGTTGTTGTACTGTTTGTTGCTTTGCTGCCACCTGCAGGTCAGTGAATAGTGCGGATCCATTAGCAGGATGTTAATGTGCATTTGTTTCAGTGCAAAGACAAACAAAGCAGGACGCATAAAGTCATAAATGCTGGTTCGAAGCTGTGCGACACGTCAGAAACTCCTCAGAGCCGCTCTCTGCAGTCTGCACAGAGAGAGTCAAAGAGTATGAAGAGACGATGAAGCACGAATCACCAATCAGCTGTTTCTGTCAAACCTGAAAGAACTTTCAGAGCTGTTTGTGAATGCGGCCTCTTATTCATAATCTCTGACTCACATTTCAGGTTAGATTTTAGGAACAAAGTTGTTTTACTGCACTTTTTAAATCATAAATCAGCCGGTCTGTGTTTCCACCTGCAGTGGACACTTTAAATGAAAGCTTTGGTCATCATCATCATCATCATCATCCTCATCACCGTCAGCTGACCCTCACATGGCAGCACGTTCAGCCTCCTTCAGAGCAGCTTGATCATCTGTTCAAGATCTGTTCACAAACATTAAAGTTTTATTTATTTTTAGTCTGTTTTCCTTCACATTGAGGCATTTTAATTCAGTTTTTCCCTCAGAAACGTGAATCAGTCTGTGACTCTCACAGCAGGTCTGATCTCCATCATTCGTCGTTGCTGAACATCAGACCTGTCTGAGAGCTTCATGGAGCCCGAAATGATAATCCTGGAAGTTTGGACAAAGTCAGGAAACAACCTGTGTTTGAGCTGTTAAACGGATCTGATGTGCTCTGTCACATCTGAGCTGCATGTTTGTGTTTATCTTCAGCGACTCTTCAGAAATGCTCATTCAGGTAAACTCACCTGTTCGGGTGCAGCATGTGACGCAGCATCAGACTCTCTGACCTTTCAGTCCATGAGGCATTTTTATCTTCAAAAAGCTGTTTTTCAGTCTGTTCGGCTGCTTTTCCACGGACACAAACAGAAAAAGGTGAAGCTTCAGGTGTGCTCGCAGCGCAGACGCAGCCGCCTGCGCAGGTGTAGCAGCGCTGCTTCATAGAGCGACGTACAAGTATATTTTCTGGAATAAATTTGTTACAAACTGCAGATTTCTCTGTCGTTATTTCTTCACGTTTGTTCACAGAAGGTTTGACGGAGCAGGACGGCGTCGTCTCCTGCTCAGCTGATTCATCGAGGATGAGCAGGTCTCAGGTCTGTTCTCATTCCAATCCTCATCTTCATCTTCATCAGTCTGCCTCAAACTCATAGAAACATTGACAGACTGGAGTCTCCTGGGTAATTTTATGATGCTGAAGGTTCATGTTCCAGCTAAATTAGTTCATCTTGAAATTGTGTTTGGCTCTTAATGCTACGATACCCATAATCCTCAGCTGGAGAGGTCAGCTCTTCTTCTTCTTCTTCTTCTGCTCCTTCTTCTTCTGCTGTCTTTTCAGCTTCTGTTTCTGTCGTCTGTGCTGATGATTCACCCTGGAGGGTTTCATAAACACGAACCAGACCTTTGCTTTCGCAGCCGTGGACGCCCGAAATACGTCCTCCTACTTTACACCTCTATTTTTGTTCATTATCCTTCAGAGCGGTGACATAACGCCGTCCTCCGGGCGGAAGGTGGGACAGTTTCGTAGGACAGAACTGCACCTGATGGATGGTAAAGATTAAAGCTGTTTACAGGTCGGACAGGACCGCTCAGGTCAGGTGAAGAGCTGAAGGTGAACCAGGTGTGTCGGGCCTTTCAGAGAACACTGCAGTCAGTCAGCCGGTCACTTAATTCAGCCTGAGTTTAAACTTGTCTTTCATCCAGCTGTGAGTGTTTCACATCCTTGTTAAGTCCTGAATGGAACCTCTCATCTGTCCTGATGTCCCTTGTCCCTCACAGCTGCAGCTGTTTGTCTTTTTTAAGCGTTTCTGTGCAGCTGTTGTAATTCTGCATGCTGACCAGCAGAGGTCGCCCTGCTTCAGCCATGCTGATGTGATGACGCAGTTAACAGTCAGATTCCTCAGGTCAGATGCAGAAGAGCAGACAGACTGTGGAGTTTAGTCTTTTGTCCCAGCGTGAAGACACTCTGTAAAATATGTTTTGATGTTTTCTGGCTGAATTGTCTGAAATCAGCTCAGGACAGAAATGTACCTGCGCTCAGTCCAGGTGCTTTAAATGTTACTGCTGCTGCTTTTTCAGTTCAAACGAGCCCCATCGTCCTCCACAAAACATCACCATGGTTACAAGGCCAAGAGCTGATGGAGAAACACCAGTTGCTATAGAAACGGTCACGGAGCAGGACAGAAAAGCCAACATGGCCGACAGAGGAGAGCGCTGTCAGTCAGTGTCGATGACGAGTTTAGGATGAAGGAGGACACGTCTGAGTGAACAGGTGCTGGTTCAGGATCAGATTTAGAGAGTGATGAGAGCTGGAGGAGGCGTGAACGTCTCCTCTGCTGTGTGTGTGTGTCTCTGTGTGTGTGTGTGTGTGTGTGTGTCCAAACTGTCCAATGTTCTTATCATTTCTGCTTCTCCTGTGAAAAGCTGCGTTTTCCCAAAAACTTCTCTGGACTGTCGGTTTAATGTTTTTCAAAGTTTCAGGCCGGATGGTAAAAATCATTTTAATCTGATTTAATGCAACAAGTGTGTGTTTACATCCTGAATTCGATCAAAACTGACAGAAATCACAGCAGCGTTTAAAAAAATGATTTACAGGTTCATAATTTACTGTAAAGTTTCAGGAAAAAAAAACTTTTTCTGTCATTTTATTAACTTCCAGTCAATAAATTCCAGTTAATTGCTTTTGTAATCTGTAAAGTATTTAGTCAGTGGACAGAAAGTCAGCAGAAAAAAAAAGAAAGTTTGTATAAATGAACTATAATAGAGAATGATAAATTATTAGTATCTCTTTGGTTTTAAATGGAGCTTTTCTTTTAAGGACGTTTGTGTTTTCCCCTGTGATTTGTGCTAAATTAGAGGTTTTTCTTTTCAGGAAAATTCCTCTGAAATAATTCCTCAAATCATTCCAATCATTAGGAAACTGCAAATTTAAAATAATGTTTTTGAACATCGTGATTTAACTCAATGGAGGACGTACGTCCACTGTCAGTCTCTTAAACGTAGACTCGTTAGTGCTCGGCTTCGTCAAGTCTACGATGATGTCATGATGATGTCATCAGGGTTATTCTGGCTTGACCTTGAAAACTTTTATAACAGCCTGAGCTACAAACTGGAGTCTGAAAGCTGCTGACCAGGCAGGAGTCTGATGAAAGGCTATCCAGTTGCATCATGGGAAATGTGGGACTGAGTGTTTCTGGGTCTTTGACCAAATCCTTTGGACAGACAGCTGAAGACACACGAGGACGTTTGAAATGTTCACAGTTTACTGACAGAGTTCACATCAAAGGTCTGGTTCAGCCGCTCGGAGCAGCTTCCTGGACGTCAGGATTCATGTACATTTGTGAGGTCACAGGGTGCATGAGATACAACGGAAATACAAAAACCCAACACGACGCTTCCTGTCTCATCACACACACACACACACGCACACACACACACACTCCCTCCCTCCCTCCCTGACATCATACAGACACAAACCTGAGCACAAGACGTGAACGGCGTCCCTCAGAGCTGACCAACCACAGACTGCAGGCCAGTACGCCACCGAGACCTCTGATTATTGCACACAGCCCTGAAAGACACGAAGAGTCCAGACCGCAGACTCGGGACCAGATTCACCAAACCTGAAGACCTCAATCATCTCGCGAGCCTTCAGGTTTTTAGAACTTTTACCTCGAGAGAAGAGAGTGTCTTTAAAGACATGTCTCGTTTTTTACTTTCTAACATTTATCTTTTAGACCAAAGATGTTCAACAGAGAAATCTTTTAAGTTAGATTTTGAAACTGCGACAGCCTCAAACCTTTTCACTGATTATCAACATTGTGGTTGACGGACGTGCTCAGTTTTCTTCAGAGAATGAGACCAGGAGTAACTAAGTACTAATCTCATGTCTGTGTGTTAAATACAGAGCTGGAGACAGGATGTAGTTAGCCTAGCTTAGCATAAAGACTGGAGGCTGCATGCTAAAATAAAAAAAAATACGAACACGTCCAAAGCTCACAAGTCAACACGTCGTGTCTCATCAGTTTAATCTGCACATAAATGTGACGCTTTGTGGCTTTAGAGCAAGTTTCATGCAGGAACTGTTTCTTGTTGAAGAGCAGCAGCTTCCTGAAGTCTTGGCGTGGTACCGTCCTGCCAGACCAACGCAGAAAACACACGTCCCCCTCAAACCAAAAACTCTCATTTTTGCCTCTTTGTGTCAACATTAAATCAACAAGGTACACACATGTCAATCAGCACCGCGTTCACTGGTGTATTTTTTGATGGTGGTCAATGCTAGGCTAGCTGCTAGCCGCTGTTTTCAGGTTTTATGCTAAGCTAGGCTAACCGTATCCTGATTCCAGCGTCATACTTAACACACAGACATGAGGAACTTTACATCTGACTTTCTTAAAGACAGAATGAGCACACGTTCCCTCATCTAAGTTAAGAAATATGAGGAATCACAGTTAAATAAAACATGAAATTTAGGTTCTCGTCAGTGTGGGCTACGTTTGGAGAAAGACTTTCCTTTGGCCTCGGACGGACAGATGAAACGAGCTAAGATAAATATCAGCAGGCTGCATGCTTCACATAGTTAATTATTCTTTCATCCAGCTCTTGTTTGTCAGCCAGATTGAGCAGTTAACGAGCTGCCGGCCTGCGCTGGTTAATTGGCTCGTCCACGAGGCTTCATAAATGAGATTATATGCAGTTTTACAGCATCTCTTCCTCTGAGATATACTTGTCAAAATAAAAGCTCTGGCTGTGAAATAACAAAGTCTTCACCGACTTCAGCACTTATGAGCACTTTGGGCAATCGTTGAAATGCTTGTTCTGTGCTATCAGGAGTTAGCATGCTAGGTTTAGACTGTAGTAATAAAGCTTCTTTATGCTAACAGTTGATTGTAAACATCTACATACAGACACTAGCATAGCAGGATGTCGGTGACAAACAGAATCTACTTGAGGCAAAATAAAGAATAAAGTATATAAAAAACTAATATGATTATAAAATAGACTTTTACATCATACAGTGATAGTTTTTCTAGATTGTCCACAAACCAAAGTTACACAATATCTTTGGCTAAACACTACTAACAAGTTAGTATCAAACTTTTCTTACACACACACACACACACACACACACACACAGTTTAGAAAAAAGAAAATTAAACATATCCATTTGATGAGTTCAACTTCGTGACCTGAAAACTGTCTTCAGGCGTTCGTTTCTTCCTAACTTTGACAGAATATGAAAATAAATGGACATCTTCTCATTTTTAACAAAATTGCATTGAACAGTTTCATTATATAACATTATTACATCATAGCATTTAACCCTGATTAACATTTCTCAGATTAATGCGACCCTTTCTTTCAGTAGTGCCTGTAATCATGTTGGCTTATTGCAGCCCTTTTGAGTCCCACCAACAGTATGAGACTGAAGTTCTGCTGTTGTGATGTTGTACTCCTTCACTCTTCACACAGAAGCAGGTGACAGACTGGATTTAAGAGAATCTGATCTGGATCAAAGTCTCGTGGTTATTTAAAGATTAAAAAGTACCATCGTTCAGCTGAATTTGCTGCTTATGTCTCATTTTGTAACTGAACATGGTGGTATGTGTTCACAGTTCAGGGGTCCTTTTCGTGTTTGCACAAATGTCAGGAACTGGAACATGTAGACAATAAAGTCAAGTCTAAGTCTAGACTTAGACTTGACTTTATTGATCCCAATTTGGGTAATTCTTTCAATCAATATTAAAAGAATAGTTTGACATTTTATGAAATATACTGTTTTTGAGAGTCATGTGTCCATTAAATAGGAAGCTACAGCCAGCAGCTGGTTAGCTTAGCCTGATACAGGTTGTTTGCAGATGATGTCACGTCGCTCTTTTGTTGTGGCGAGAACTGCAGATGGAGGGCAGGAAGTGATTTTCTGCACAGGAAGCTCTACAACACTCACTCAGAATGCTGATGTTTTGCGTTTTTTACAGTAGTTGCTCAAATCAAATCGATCAAGCTGAGAAACCATGAGGAGCTTTTATTGAGTACCAAAAGTTGTTGTTCACAAAGGTGAAAAATGTAAAAAAAATGACGGAAAAACGCCAGAAAAAAAAACGTCTTGTTAACTGTCTGCAGTCAGGAGGAGCTGAGTCGGCTGATGGTGGAAATGGAATGACATTAGCTATTGTTTTAAATCTAACAGCTACAAACAACACGACTAACACTTGTTACATCAGCGTTAACGTTTTCTCATAAGACAGCTGAACGTAAATAACTTACTCCATCTTGTTTCGAGACGATCCACGTCTTTAGTGGCGTTTCACTGGACCTTTGCGAGCGATTAACCGAGCAAACAACCGGAACGTAAACGTCAGCAGCCATCCAGAGCACTTTGGTCTGAGGTCGTGGACCAACCGCTAACAGAAAGTTGTTTACCTCCAGACTTTTGTTTGCTTTCATTTGTTTTCTTGAGCAGAACGACGTCTGAACGAGCAGCTCGTTGTTTTATCTGCTGACTCATCTTTCAGTTCAGCTGAAGAATCGCTCGTCACATCCGACATGTGACCTGACTTTCTGTTGTTTTCTGTATCTAAATTAGCCCAGTAAGAACTTTCCTCCATCTCATCCATTGCAGTTTTCACTTCTGGCCCTCGGTCTGAATTTAGCATCACGTGGCTGCAAACAACCTATTTAACATACAGACAGGACTCTCTATGAGAAAGCGAATATTTCCCAAAATGTCAAACTGTTCCTTGAAAGTTAATGTAGAGTGATGGTTTCTGACATGTTGGCCAGCTTTCATTTGCTGAACAGATCTTTAAATCCACTAAATGCAGCAGAATACTGGGAAGCCAATAGAAGTCTTCTGAACAGAAACCCCGGTGCTGCATGGAGACTTGTGAGCCCTCTCTGCAGTCGAATTCATGTACAGTCTGTGTCAGTGCGTGGAGGTTGAAATGGTAAACCAGTCAGGACAAACCAGTGAAAGTGGCCACTAAAACAGAACTGTCTGGTGAAACAGCTGCTCGATCATAAAGGTGCAGAAATCCTCCAACACGCTTACAGTGAGCAGAGCGTCCCAACAGTTTTATCATTTCAGAGAGTCGACTGTGACGTTTTATGGCACAGAAACAGAAACAAAGGCAGTAAAACCAGACAAGGCAACCGAACCGCTTGTGTGACCTTTCAGACCAGTCGCAGCTGATCTGGTGTGTGAAGAATCCGACCAGTTCATCCTGTGAGTCTGTTAACTCTGCAGAGCCTGAAGCTGAAGCAGCGACCGGCCGGAGCTCATTTCTGTAGTGTTGGTTCAGAGGCTCTTGTCTGACCGTAGGGTTGGTAGTTCAGAGTCAGTCAGTTTCTCCAGGGTTGGTTAGATTGTCAGATTCTGTTCATTTCATCTTCTTCTGCAGAGAGCTTGTCGGTGATTTTCCGCCTGAGCTCCAGTAGAAGCTTTGGCAAAGTTTTTCAGTTCTCCCATTGTTCTTATGATTCTCGACCCATTTGAGGAGATTTGACATGTCAGCAAGTAAAAGTCAGATCTTCCTATCAGACAGTAAATATCATGCCTGAGATCCAGATTCGCTAAGATTGCAGCATTAAGTCCAGTTTAATCGGGTTTTTGTAATTAGTTTCGTAAAAGCTTGAGTTGTAGCAATTCCGTCATTGGCTCTATGTTAGAGTATAAATTTTTAACATTGCAATGCAACATGAAAAGGACATCGGACATGAGTATAAACTCAGCAGTGTCACGCAGCTTTTACTGTCTTTAAGCTCATTTTTTTGGTTCTCCAGCTTCACATCGAGGGTTGATTCCCTCAGGTTCTCACCAACCTGCCCACATAAAAATCCATTTCTAGCAAACAAGCTTGCACATGAACACCGTTTTTTTATGTTTCTGGACTTCTTCAAATAGATCTCAGTAAGACTGTTTGATTAAATTAACTACTTACTTGAGCTAATGAGCTAACTAGTTTGCAGGTTTGCTAGTGAACAGGTAACCCTCTGAGCACTAAGCTTGGTGTTGTGACATCGAAGGCTGTCTGACGACTGACAGTACACATGCTGGCGTCAAAGCGTCTGCCATTAACTGCTGTGACAATGAACCCGTTACCACAGGTGGGAGGCCAGGTGCTAGTGACAGGTAGGTTACTGAGTTGTGTTGTTGAGCGAGCTTGTCGATTGGCCGCGTTCTTAACGTACACGGCTGCGCTTACAAATAGATACAGAGTTCAAGATAATGTGATCTATATGTAGACAGACGCATGGCCTTGACCTCTGTCAGCACAAAGCCATCTTAAACACGAACTCGTTTTTCTGATTTGGTCATTTTAGTGCATCCGCCCATCTCGATGCACCTCGAATGAATCTGGACCTGAGTGTTGGTTTGAAGATTTCCATCAATGAGCAGAAACCAACGGTGGGATTGTGTTTCAGAGGTTTTCCCGTCAGACCGTTGTGACCGACAGCAGAGGGCTGGGACACAGCTGACTGTCACTCTCCACCCGTGTCCCATGAGTCAGCAGCTCCTCCACTGTTGTCCAATCATCAAGCAGCTTGCTGTTCCTCAGTCGGTTCTGCTTCATGTGGCTCAGCTCCAGCACTGTCTGAGATGACAGCGAACCCTGAAGCCCCCCGGCCTGCTCCTCCCCACCTCCTCTCCTCTCTCTGAGTTGCCGCGACAGCGCCAGGTGGCGTCTCCTTTCGGTCCGGCTCCAGTATCGCCCCGTCCATCGGCCATCCTCCCCTTCCTCCTCGCCTTCTCTCTCGCCCTCTCCTCGCACCTCCTCATCTGTTGTGACCTCACTGCGTTCCCTGGCCAATCGGTAAGCTCGGGCTCTAAGCAGCTGGTTCCTGACGGACTTCTGATTGGACAATCTGGAGCGGGGAGAGGGTGGAGAGTGAAGGTTTCGTTGTGGGGCTCCAAGTGTGCTATAGAGGGGCCCAGAGGAACCTTTGAAGTTGCTAGTACAGTTCCCGAGAGTTTGACACCCGCGCCAGTCTGACACGCCACTGGATCCAGATCCAGGACTCTTAGAGAGGGAGTCCTCCTCTCTGCTCCGGTTTGCGCCCTGGCTGTTTCTCAGTGCGTTCTGATGATTGTTCACACTGGTTCTGTCTATGCTGAGGTGACTGCTGGGGTGGCAGTTACTGGGATAACTGGCCCTGCTCCTCGGCCCCAGCGTGCTGCTGGCGGCACCTGGTTGGCTGTTCTGGAGTCTGTTTCTCAGAGCGTTCGGATCTGGCGTGTTGGGGTGACTGGCCCTGCGGCGCCGCTGTCCTTCACTCAAATCTGTTATTGTACGACTCCGCCCTGGAGCCTCCATTATGCCACCTCCTCCCTGCTGCTGCTCTAACCACAGCGCCCTCCGCTGACAGGGCTCAGTGCGACAACCTGCGAACAGAGAGAAGTCATCAGGTTCTGAGTATTACATTGAATTGCCAAATACACAAATCTCCATTGAGCCATTATAGCAAGACCTTGTTGCTGCCATGGAAAAATCTGCACTCAGTGCCTTAAAAACATGTTGGACCACCTCACAGTGTTTTTCATTGCTTGAATGTAGCTGCTGCTGCTATCTTATCATAAGCGTGCCTGGAAACAGGACGATGCATCTGGCCTAAGACCTCGGTGTGGTGAGTCTCACTTTCAGGATCCAGAATTAAGGTCAACAATGAGTTTCTTCAGATTAGCCTCATGTCAGGCTGCCCATGTTCAGTGAGGAGGTTTCATGTTTACAAAACTTTGCTTCTTTGACGACTTGAAAATTATATAAACTTGCCTTAAACTAGCCGGAGGCACTGCCACAAAACTTGGAATGATACCAAACATTAAACATGTAAACACTTCGACCCAAAAATTATAACCGCTAATGTCCGGATCAATTTACAGGACTAATATCTGTTTTCAATAAATAATCTGAGAAATTTTAGTCTGTTTTCTTAGCTTCAGAAGCTGTTGACTTCGACGGATACAGCAGTTTAATGATCTGTAGAGCTTTACAAACCAGCAGAAGGCGAAGGCGGGGAGTGGTGGCGAGGTAAGGTGGGACTCCTTTCAGCTCTGTGGAAGTGAACTGTGGTGGTCGTGCTGTTGCCCACAGTGCAGCGGGATGCCTGTGGTCCTCCAGAGTGAGTCACCGGAGTCGTCTCGGGGATGGACTCCAAATCCCAGCGTCCCCTCTGCTCTCGAGGGGAGTGGCCTGAGCGGAGGTGGTGCGTTTGTCGGTGGGTGTGGTTCCCATGAATCTTATGCAGTCTTCTGTGCTCCCCAGTACTGACGCTGTGGAAGCCGGAGTCGCTGGGTTCAGAGGAGATCAGGGACTCGGAGGAAGAGGAGGAGCCTTGGGAGGAAGGGGTGTGACCTGGCAGCGATGACATGGCGTCTGTCTCGGCCTCTGAGAAGGGCACCCGGTGGTTTGGGCTGTCAGGTCCACATCCCAGCCCGCTGTCGAGCTCACTCAGGGGTAGATATCCAAGAAAGCGGTCAGACCTCCAAGGAGGATGGAAGTCGGACTAAAGAGAAAGAGAGAATTTTAATTCATTATTCACATTTTATTAAGTTCATTATTAGGCATGTTCATAGTCTGCACTGAATCAGGAATCACATTTACAAGAGGGGACGAATTTGGAGAATTTGTCATAGATGCCGTTTCACAAAGTCTCCAAAGTTTCTGCTAAACTCAACAACTCACAAATCTCAAATGCTCTGGAGGACAGAGATCTGACCTCGATGAGGATTAAAACATTGCCTCAAAAATACATTTTCTAAATGCAAAGGCAAGATCGGACTTTAATAATCTGGAAAACGTATCCAGATGCAGAGTCCAGTGTAATACCAGGCGTCAGACATGTTGCTGTGAAATGATGTGAATCACTGAAATGAGCTACCTGTCTGGGGAAGTTCTTAGGCTCCATCTCTTCTGTGTTGTAGCAGCCAATCAGACAGCTCTCTGAGTTAGGCTGGTAGGGCAACATTTCTGGAACCTGGAATAGAAAGAAGATCAGAATGGAAACTGGTGTAAATTGATTAGCGTATAATAGTAATCTGCAAACTGGATTGAATGCACACCAACATAAATTAAGAGTACGATAGAAGACAACGCAATAATCACCTGGTAGTCCAGCCTGTCCAGGTGATCTAAGCTGTAGGAGACACTGGGCAGGTAGTTAGTACCCAGCTGCTGGTCATTCGATGATCTGGGCAGGTAGCCATTTGGTTGATAGACATCTGACGACATCATCATGTGACTATTGGCAGAGTATAGGTCAGGTGACACCGTCATGTGACCATAGTAAGGCCTGTGTGGAGGAAACCCTCATGTTTGAAAAGGAGGTGATGGTAAAGAGACTTTAAGAGGCAGACAGTGTTCAGCCTTCATGTGGGTCTGTTTATTGATCAGATGTTATGAATAAAGATGGTAAATCCATGAGGTGAAATTCCTCCATGAATATTTATCGTCGTCATCCACGTTTAATCACAGCATGTGTTGCACTGACAGCTGTCACAGCAGAACAAGCTGCCACCATGAATATTAATAAGACGTGATGCAACATCATGCTGACCTTGCAAACTGAACTTGCTCCCAAACACTCAAGTAAAGATTATCTTCTTCGATTTGAATCGTGGGTCGACAGAAGTAGACGACTTGTTTTCTCTTCAGTCTCTACACTTTAGTCCGTTCCAGCCTTTTTCTCCCGTTCCAAAACTCTTCCCCGTCTCTCAAACATGTACCTTGTCTTTATACTTTTACCTCAGTCCCAAATTATTTCCCCTCTCCAGACCTTTTACACTAGTGCCAAGCTTTAATCCCTTTTCAAAAATGATTCTCTTGTCCCAACTTCTTACCAAACTCCTAACCATTTTACACCCAACTACAAACTTTACCCTGTTCCCACTCTTTGATCATAGTCCTGAACTTTTAGATATTTTCCAGTTTTTGTACGCTGCAAACAATTGTTTACTCAGTCAAGACTTTTGACCTCTGTCCCAGCACTTTATTCTCCTCCCAATCCCATTTTTGGTCATTTAGCAATGTAGGAGTCCTTAATCAAAGTCCTAAAATTTGATCTGAGCTGTATCCCAACATCTTGACCCTTTCTCAAACCTTTACTCCAGCCTGAACCTACTTAGTGCATCATTTCCACCCTGTTGCTCTGCTTATCCTGGTCCTGTTTGTTTACCTCACCTCTAACTACTTACCCACATTTGTAAAACATGAGCCCATTCCCAAAGTTTCACCATCATTCCAAATTCCTGCTTAATTTCAACAGTTTTACTCCAGTAACAAGCCTTGACACAGTTCCCAGTTTTAACACTGTCCCAACTCTTTTCTCAATTTCTGATCACGTACTTCATCCTCAGAAACTTCCGGGTCAAAAGAGTTTTGCTGTAATCCCTTCACCCTGCTCCCAAACTTTTATTTTGATCTGTTCCTCTCTGCTTATCCCGACATCTTACCCTGATCTGTTTACCTCAGTCCAAACTAACAGCGTCCTCCATCCTGAGTCTTAATCCCTTTCACAAACCTTTGTCATCGTCCATTTCACCCCATTTTCACTTCTCTCCCAACTGTTGCCCCGTTTATGGGTCTTTATCAAGTGCACAACTACTATTGTGTTTGGCAATATTCATTTTAGATTTATCCACTCTGAAACCCGTTACCACAGCCCTAAGCCCCATTATTCTGTCTCCATCCCTTTCCAAAGCTTCATCCAAATCTGTGGCTTTTAGAATTATGAGTGGTTTTGGCACCACTGTTCTCTATTTGCATGTATTTACTCAAAGCTACTTAATGCTTCACACAAGAAGAACTATAAAATACTCAAGCAAATAAGAAAAGCATTGCTGAGAATTCAGATGTTTGTTGCTTTGTCCTCAGTTTCCCCAGGACGACCTCAGTCACATCAGTCTGTCCTTGTCCCAAACTAGTCCAGAACCCTAACCTAACCTCTGTAACCTCTAACTCTGGACCACAAGCCTCGCCCCCCATCACGCCGTCTTGTACCCACCCTGTGCTGTAGCCTTCTCCCTGGCCTTCCTCTCCCTCCATCAGTCCCATGGCTCTCAGGGCCTCCCAGTGTCTTTCTGTGGGGACGCTGCAATCCATCGCACAACGAGACCTCCGCCTCCTGTGGCCATGCCCCCTTCTGCCCTCCACCTGCATGGTGATCGGCTGGCCATACTCG
Organism: Chaetodon trifasciatus; assembly: GCA_037975065.1. Lineage (NCBI taxonomy): Eukaryota > Metazoa > Chordata > Actinopteri > Chaetodontiformes > Chaetodontidae > Chaetodon > Chaetodon trifasciatus. The sequence continues at coordinate 8,321,693 of JBBMOE010000024.1, forward strand.
TCCACGAAGTGCAGCTCCTCCCGGCGTCGGTGGTGAGACGGATCGTGAGTCTTGGCCTGACGAGAGGGAACACGACAAGTAAGATTTCTGACTGTACTCACACATCAGAAGTCGGTGGAAGTAAGAGGAAAGTTCATTTCTGTGACTTCCCAAAGATGCAGCTTTAAGAAAGAGTCAGAAGCAGGTTGGTTTGAAGATCCCAGATGTGACATATCCTGCTTGTGCTGTGTAACACTCCAGTGTTATGTGTAGTATTGATGAAGGACAGAGGCAACACAAACACACAGTGGCAAAGTGGGAGTTTAGCCTCCAATACAAGGTCAGTTAGTTCTGTGCTTTCTAACTTTTTGGCATGCCCGACTACAATTGTGTTACATAACTGGCCGATGATTCACACTCTCTTTATATAAAAAGACCAAAGATTGAGCCATTATGTGCAAGTTGGACCCAGAAAAGGCGAATCTGCAGGTTTCTGTTCCAGCTGAACTGCAGTTGAAGGTGTGCTGATGTCAATTAGGGTTGGAACCACATTCTGCAGAGCCTCGGCCCTCCACGACAAAACTCGTGTGCAGTATTTTAGAGTAGCACATTTACTTCACCTACAGTGTGTTCAGAGTGACCAAAGGAGCATTTTGCAGTGTAAGACTTAGACAAGAGCTACTTTGAATATGTAAACCAACGGCTGTGTGAGGCGGTAGAGCAGATCGTCCACCAATCAGAAGGTTGAGGGTTCAATCCCTCAAGCCCCTGCAGGGGTGTGTATGTGCGAGGGCTTTGTTGGTTTGTTTGTGTGGTGGAAAAACAAAGCTCATTGTCACAACTGAACTAGGACGTGAACCCAAATGCACGACTCAGAGACAAAGTACAAATAAACAACCTTTAATGACAAAGTAGCAACAGAAAATCACTCTACCGAGGAAAAATCACAAAATAAGGAATCACTCACGGGGAGGAGAAACACGAACCAAAAACACTCAAACGAGGAAAGCGACTCAGGCTACGACAAAGGCAAACAAAGTGTCAGAATAACCAAAGCAAGGCAATAGTGACAGCTAGACAAAGTATCAACGTAACTAAAGGCAAGACGATGGCAAAGGCCAGGCAACGTAACAAAGAAATACAAAACCTGACAAGACAAGAGGCATGGGACTGGTTCTCTGACTCAGTGACACCAGACGAACTGGCACAGGACAAAGAGAGACAAGGACTATATATACACGCACACACACACACACACAAGGTAATGGGAAACAGGTGGAGATAATCAGGGCGGGGCAGACAATCAGAGACACACGAGGGAAGGGCAGGTTACCTGAAACGAGAGGAGAGAGGGATGTCAAAATAAAAGCCACGAGACAACATAGACACAAACAAAAACTAAACATAACTTAACATAAATTCCTGGTCATGACACTCATTTACTGAAGTACTGTACTCAAGTACAAGTTTAATGTACCTGTACTTTACTTTAGAATTTCCATTCTCCATTCCAGCATCACAGGAAAACACAGGATGTATGATAATTATTCAAGGGTTCAACTAATTTATATTTGACTTACTGCTGAAATGACGGCACTAAGTATAACTTTGTTAATCCCACGCCAGGAAAATGATGTTATGCAAGAATAAGAAATAGAGATAGAGAGAGAGAGATAAATAGAAATATTTATATATATATATATGTACACCAAATACAAAAAGTGTATGAAAATAGAGTTGCTTTTGGGCTCAGTTAATCAGTGTAGAATTTTGGATTGCATGCATTGTTATGGATAATAAAATAAATGTTATGTAATGTTACACAGTAGAAAGAAAAGGTGATTTTGCCACTTATATTACATATCACATTGTAACCTTAATTACTGTTTTGATACCTGAATTATTACCTTAAAGCTGTTCAGTACTTACGGCAGTAAAATGTCATTTTTTGTAACTGTGGACCACCTCTCATAAACATACTGAGCGAGGCTCCGAGTTTACAGGAAAAACACAGAAGGTCTCAACTGGAAAATGTTAGCGTGTCACCATTCTGTCAGCTCAGTACATAAAAGGACAGCTCACACCCTAAAGGACACGCCGTCACTACGTCTGCTGAGTCTGAGCTATGACCAAACTGTAAGCGTGGAGGTTTGTTAGAGCGTCATGTGAACGTTAAGATGCAGTGAAGTCAAAGAGACTCGCTCTGAGCAGCAGCATGATGTAGGTCAGGATCCTGCAGCAGCCCTCTGCAACCCCTGGACCAGTACTGGAGTCTTTACACTCTCAGTGCACGGCCCGAGGCCAGACACACACACACACAGAGCACACATTAACAGAGAAACACAAGCACACACACATACAGAAAGACGTGCACACGTACATAAACAACCAGTTCATACATGCAGAAGCAGACACGCAGCTGCACACAGAGTGATGTGCTGCACCCTGGAGAAGTGTGTTCGCTCTGCTGCACTTTGACAGTAACGCAGACTGATCTCTCTCTCCCTCCTCATGTATCTGCCTCGCTCTCTCTTTCTCTTACTGTTTTTCATGAAGCTTTGACTCAATTTTCACTGAGGCTCAAAGTGCAAAACTCTGCAGAATGTGACACTCCTCGTCCTCAGCACAAAATCACCGTTAGCACGCACGATTAAACAAAAGTGTCAAACGCAGCGAGCTCCGCAAAACTGCGCCAGAATATTGGATTTGATCCTGTCAATTTAAGTCACAGCAGTTTAAAATGAACTGATCTCTATCAAATAATCCCCGTCAGATCAAACAAAAGACTTTCAGCCTGAATTCTGTTCAAGGATCTGAAAATAATGTGAAGTAAGAATACTCAAAACATCACACATAGCGCACAAGTACAAGTAGTTCACTGCGTGACGCATTCATGCAAACACATCCAGCAATGAATCAGTGAATGGCTTCAGTGTGACTGTGATCTTCCTCGTGATCCTCCTCAGCTTCACTGTTCAGTGTTGATGTTGGATTTCATGTTGCAGGGTTTCATGAGGCCGCGCTGCGGTCGCAGCCGGTTAAAGGTTGTGCTTACTGCTGAATAAACTGTGGTGACGAGGCCACTGATACTCGCTCCAGCTCAGGGAAAGACTGTAGTCACGGTTTGGCACCACAAGCTCGTCCACCACCTCAGCAGCCACAGCCTCGTGTCTTTGGACAGACTTCAGGCCTGAGTGATAAAAGGCAGCCCTCTGATTGGTTCAGCCTGGCTGTGCAGCGAGCTGCCGACGCAAGAGGTTCCAACAAAAAGTTGAACCTCCTCGTTTACGTCGATACGAAGGACTGAGTGCTGCTGCAGAGGCAGGTAATGTTCCTGTTAGGTGTGTACTCAGTGTTAATGTGGTATTTATGGATCCTCACCTGCAGTATGAATCAGATGTGTTGAAACGTGCAGTACTGTAACCTCTCAACGTGAACAAAGCACTCAAAGACTCACTCAGTGTCTGAATGAATCTGTTCGTCTCGAGTGTGCCGTATTTGTCAGGCTGGTATATAACAGAAGTAACTTCATGTTAACAGTGAAAACAAGCTTCTAAGCTTAAAGGAAAAACGTTTAGCCGAAAGCAAAGGATGCGTCCAAAACAAAGACGTGACCCTGGACGGCGTCACGGCGCTCTTTGTGGCGGCTCGCTTCGGTGAGCCGAGGCTGAACTCGTATTCTTCCTCTGACTGTTGACGCTGGCAGATTGTGAAGGATTCGGGGAAAATAGATTGTGTGAGTGATTTGGATGAAGAGGAGAGTCAGTGAGTCACGTTTTCTTTTGTTCGCAGCGAGAGTGTCGAAAAAACCCTGAAATATTCTGCTGCACGCATGGTGATTAGAAACTGGTTGCTTTATTTTGATGCAGAAAAGAAGGAACGTTCGACAGCTTCATTTGACTGGCTGTGATTTCCGTAGGTTGTAATCATCTCCGTCTGTTCTGTTGGTGGTTTGTGAGTTTGGCCTTGAAGGTCTGAATTCAGATTCTTTAGGTTTGGTTTATTGTTTCTGAGCAGCCGGAGCTGCTCTCTGCTCTGGTTTATCATAAGTAAGTCTAACGAGTTCTCGCCGGCTGGAGACGGTTCCATCAGCAGCTATCAGGATGGAAAATGTTCCGTACGTCCACAGGCGACTCGGAGCCGTTCGTCCTGGACCACCACCCATCTGCGTCAAACTGTCAGTGTCTTTACAGTCAAACGACGCCACGTCCTGCTGCCTTACATTCTGCCAGCCTCACATCGTGGCCCTCCCTCACAGGAAACAAACATTTACACTCAGCTTGAGCGACCGTGATGAAGGATCCCCGCTGATCCTCGCTGAGACAAACCTCAGCTGTCACCTCGGCTCAAGGCGGTTTTTAATAATCAAGCCGTACATATGAAGGTTTACGTCTCCGGCGGGAAGCAGTGCGCTCAGACAGGAAGTCAGCCCATCGGTGCAGAGGCAGCATCACGAGTGAGTCGCACGTTTGCATGTTTGTCCAGGTGACTCGACTCTTATCAGGCTACATCTCAGGAATGTTTGCACTTTGTCTCAGTCGTAAAAAGTGAAGCGGTGAAGCTGTCGCATCTCTCTGAGCCTCTCTTCATCTTCCTCTCATCTCTACATGAAGACCGACGTCTGGTGACTGTGTTTCATGTCTGGTGTGTTGACTTGTCTCAGAGATGGGGTCACCTCAGCAGCCATCACATCCACTTATGATGTCCGTCCTCCGTCTGTCTGCAGTGTGTTGTTCTGTTCTGTGTGTGTGCCACAGGAAGTCATCTGATAAGGTGTTTGTTTACGCGGCATCAGCGCGTCGAGGATCAAACCTCCTCTGACACGCGTAGCCGGGTAATCGTGTGTTCCAGCGTTGGGAGACGAACGTGTGCCAGAAAACATTGGTCCTGCTGTCGTCGCCGCAGATTGTTCCGCTCTGTGTGTCTGAGAGCGCCGAACCGCAGCCCGTCGAGCCTTTTGATCAGCGAGGCGTTCAGCCAGGCGACGCGGCGGCTAAGCTACGAGCTCTCGACACTGATCGTCGCATTGGAAGAAACCTCAGATATCCACCAACAGCAATTACTGAGATGTGGCTTCACGCTGTAACAAGTAGAGAGACGGGAGGAGGAAACACACACTTTCCAAGAAAAGCAGTCATTTGTGAAGCGACGCTGGAGCTCTCTTCATCATGCCTCCTGTTCAGGCTTTGTTCAGCAGAGTCACTGAGCCCAGACCAAGTCGTCCTCTGCCTTTTGGCTCTCGGACCGATCTGTCTGCTCTGCTGCACATGGAGGTCCTGCCCGGCCTCCAGAGACTCAAAGGCGTTGTTTGTTGAATCAGAAAAGTGGGTCGATATCAGCTTCAGCACAAAGTCAGCAAGAACGATGTGATTAAAACTCAAAACTGAGTTAATTATCAGGTCATTTAAGACTCATCGCTGAGTTAGATGTTCCCCTAAAATGTTCTGTTTTACAGATGAATAAGAAACTTCGTCAAAGATGACACAAACAGTTAATAATGACAAATGTGCATCATTTGTGTAAAATTCAGTTGGACAGATGGAGTTTAGAGCGTCATCACCAGACTAGAGCATTGATACTGGATGACTCTGCAAAACCCCTGATTACATTCACCGATGTGCTTCTCTGGTCTGATGCCAAGCCTGTAAAGGTTCCTGATGCGGTTCAGGTCAGAGTGGACCCGTGCACCACAGATGCTGAAGCTGATGATCAGCGATCAGTTCACTGTCAGTTCACTGCAGCAACTGTCCGCCTGTGTTTTGTTCACAGCTGCAGTAACAAGTGTTCAAGTCAAATTAACTCTATTTATGTGGAACAAAAGCACAAATCACACGTTCAACAGTTTGTGTCCTGAGATGTGAAAAAACCAAACCTTTAGCAGTAACAGTTGCTGCAGCTCTGAGTCACACCTCGACTGGCTTCCTCTCCACAGAGATGGCAGCTGAGGCTCATGGATATTGTAGTATTTAGACCTGTTTACCAGGACTAGCAGTGTAAGGCTGTGCTAATGTGCTAATGCTGAACAGTGCTTTGAGCTCAATGCTATCACGCTGATGTGTGTGGTGTGATAGTGTGCAGATCCCCGCCAGGCTGACGGTAAAGACGGGTGCAAAGACCACAAAAACGGGCATTTCCAGATCAAGATGGGACCAAACTTTCCTGTGGATGTCAGTTTTTGAGGCACAACAAAGAGCCAAATGTGGCCTACGTCAGACTGGGTTCGCCTTGTTTTAATCTTTAGCCTGTTTCTTGCCAGAAATGGCGTTTGCGACGTGTTCTCTCGCAGAAACAAGAATCTACATTGAAGGCGCTGTCGATCGCCTGCGCCCCCTGCTGGCCGGTTCAGAGCAGTGAGGATTCAGCACTCTGGATCATTGCAACCACCAGAGGTCCTGAACATGCAGTCAGACAAGTGCACAAAGAATATTTAGCTGATGAGGCTAATAGTATGCAAGATTGTCCATGGACACACACACACACACACACACACACACACCCACACACACACACACACACGACCAAACGCATGATCACTGGCAGGGTCACACCTGGCAGAGATAATTAGCTCTGAACACAAAGTCCAGCTCAGGCCGACAGTATTAGTCATTAGTTCTGCAGGCATTAGGTCACAAAGGACTGAACACGTTCAAACGTTGACCTGATGGTGGCGCTAACTGAAAAGTTACCACGGTTCGTCCTGTGGGGAACATGAACGCCTGAACCACATCTCATGACCATCCACCCAGGAGCTGTTGAGGTGTCAGAGTCTGGAGCGAAGAGGAGGCTGAAAACACGACTTCTCAGAGAGATGGATGGATTCAGTAGAAGATAATCAGCTTTGAGTTTACAGGAAGCTCGTTTGTTTGTTCAGGAGCTCTGAGATCATTAAAAGAAGAATTTATATATAATCATAATTATTAAGAAATTTATAATGGAGGAAAAAAACTGGTCACGATTCTGTCAAACTTTTCAGTTCAGTGAAAACAGCAGCTGGACGTTTAACTGTACAGATGAACGAGATGAGACTGATGAAGAGGACACACACACACACACATATATACATACAGAGATATAAAAACACACACACACACACACACGCAGATATACATACAGAGATTTAAAAACACACACACACACATGCAGACGCACACACACACAGATGTAGCCTTTAGCCTTCAGTCATCAGAGCTTCTCCTTCATTTATTGTCTGGGTTCACTGTTATTATCTGAGATGTTTGTGTGTGTGTGTGTGTGTGTGTGTGTGTGTGTGTGTGTGTGTGTGTGTGTGCGCGCGCCTGCATTCTTCTTTGTGTGTGTGTGTGTGTGTGTGTGCGCGCCTGCATTCTTCTTTGTGTGTGTGTGTGTGCATGATGCATGTCCACAGTGATCTAACAGAGACGAGGTCATCTCAGCAACCATCACATCTTGTTATCTACTCTCTCTCTCTCTCTCTCTCTCTCTCTCTCTCTCTCTCTCCCTCTCGCTCTCTCTCTCACCCCAAAACACACCTGCAGGGGGTCACTCACCTTTGTCCGAGTGAAACGACAACCCATTCTGACTTTTCCTCTGACAGAAAAATGGAGGAATGAAGGCTGAAAACAGAAATGAAAGACGGAGGAAGAGGAGGGAAAGAAGGATGAGGAGATCAGATGAAAGAAGCTGCAGAGGAGAGGAAGGAGGTTAAAAAAAGAGCGAGAGAACAGAAAGAGAGAGAGAGAGAGAGAGAGGGTTTGATGAGCCTCGTCCGCCCACCAGCTCACATCTCCAAACTCTGATAACCCACAATCCTCAGCTAATCAGCTGTCCTCCTGCACTGCAGAGCAGACTACAGCTCCCATGATGCCGTGGTGTAAACAGCAGCAGTGGCAGCAGTCGGTGGGCAGCAGGTCCATCGCATTAAACCTCTCTCTCTCCTCAGGAATCACAAAGCAAGGCGGGCGAGCGAATGGCAGCAGCAGCACAGAGAAGGGCGAGCGAGGCAGAGAGGCTGCTGAGAAGATGAAGGAGAGAGAGAGGCGGAGGTGTGAAGAACAGAGCTGTCCCCATCTGACAGTTTTGTCTTCTTCTTCTTCTTATTCTCCTGTCACTCTCTCTCTCTCTCTGTAGCTCTGCTCCCACCAGCCAATCACAGAGCCCGGATGCAAGGAGGAGGGGAGGTGGATGCTCTGATTGGATGAGAGAGGCGTCAATTTGAGCATCCATTCAGGGTTTTCTCTGCTTCACCTCTCTCTCTCTCTCTCTCTCTCTCTCTCTCTCTCTCTCTCCCCCATCCATCCTTCTTCTTCCTCCCGTCTGTTTTCTTTACACCTCCATCCGTCTCAAAATGCCTTCCTCCTCCTGCGCTTTCCCCGACATTCGTGCCCTCAGCTTCGACTGATGCTGATATCCTGCTCTGTGTGTGTGTGCGTGTGTGTGTGTGTGTGTGTGTGTGTGTGTGTGTGTGTTCAGTGTTGACATAATGTGCGTTACCGTGTGATTTAGCTTTTTATATTTCAGGTGATTCATGATTTTCACTCTAAAATGCGACATTCAGTGTTCGTCAGTGACACTGTGTACTGTGAGTACATGTACACACACTGTACATATATGGCTGCTAATTATTGCAGTGCTCAAAATATTTCATTAGTTTTTGGCTGATAAGATAAAAAAACGCACTCAGCTTTTCTTACACGTTGAAGAAGGCTGAATTGTTGACAAAATAAAGCACAATTTTTTTAATTAATCTGATTAATTAAAATCATTTTGGAGACTTTTATTTTGGTGTCAAGTGGAGAGCGACTTCAGTGTTTCTGAAATACTTCCTCTGGTCTTGAATCCATACACCCTGCGATGTCTCTAACACTTAATCAGGGCTGTTTCTGTCCCTTCGTGTCGTCTGTCAGGCTTCCAGCTTCACGCTCGTCCAAACCATCAGAAACAGTGAATTAAAATCTGAGTTTAGTTGTTCATTAAGAACAAAAGTCTGACCCTGAGGAGGCTCAGAGTCTCACTCATGGACCCTGAGTTATACAGAACTTTCAGGAGGTGTCAGAGTTATAAAGCTGCTCTGTTAAACGCTGGTGATGAAGAAAGATGATGAAGAATGTTGTGGCGAGTCTTCCTCCTGAGAGAAGAATGAGGTTGATTACAGAAGAGTGAGAGGAAGAGTTACATAAGTCAAATTAATGCGGCTTAATGAAGCTCCAGTGACTCCAGGGAGACCTGAATACACCGACACACACACGCTAACGCGAGCTAACATATGGCACGCACACACATTAACATACAGACACACATGCCCACAAATATGAACACAAACGAGGTCATCAAACTCAAAGTGAGTCCAGTATTCGCCCTCCGTCCAGCTCCGCCTCGGCCTCCACTAAGTGCTCCGACCATTTCCTGTGCTTCTGTCTCCGTAAGTTCACACACGTTCATTTTCTCACTGGTGACATAAACGATAAGATAAGATAAGATAAGACTTTATTGATCCCACGTCAGGGAAATGCACTTCTGTACGTTATAAACAAAGAATGTAACAATGTCGCCTCGTGAATAACAGCAGCTGTGGACTGCACATGAGTAAAATCAATAAATAATCAATAATTAAATACAGTGTCTTTGTTCTGTCGCACAGTAAAAGTATAGAAATTGTACAAAATACATAAAAACATTTATTATTGCAGCTTTACGAACTAACCCTGTACTCAGATCCTTCACTTAAAGTACTAATACCACACTGTTACATGTAAGAGTCCTGCACTGACTTCAGTGGAAGGATGTAAGTCTATCAGGACAATGTTCTTTATTTCTACCTTTATTAATAAGTAACCAGCCAATAAGAGACGTTCGAAAAGCTTCTTAGAAACAGAAGAATTAACTGAGAATAAACGCTCATCATTAACATCTTTAAATTCTTGGTTTTCTTTGGACATCAGACTTAAAGAAATTCAGTTTCTGATTGGAGGAAAACCTCCAGGAGGAGAAGAGGAGAAAAGGGGGAGATGGAGGGGGAATGGGGGGGCAGCCAGAGGCCACGTCAGTATTCATTGTCTCTGGCTTCACTGACTCCCCCCTCCTCTCTCTCCTCCCTCTGCTGTTCTTGAACTTCCTCTCCCTCCATGTCACTTTGGAACTGAGCTGATTTCTCCATAATCCCGTATTTCCACGTCTCTCTTCTTCTTCTCTGCCTCCGTCCCTCTGACCTCTCCTGTCTCTCTGTCCTCCAACACTTTGTCCTTCAGTGCAAACACACTGCCGTCCTACCTGGGGGAAGGTTGTTGGTGCTGAGCTCACCTGAGGCCCTGCAGAGCTTCATGTTCCTCTAAGCCACCATCAGACACATTCGCTGAAACCTTTCTGGACTGTGTCCTATGCTGGAGAGGACAGGAGACTGCTCGATGGAGTCCACAGGAAACACACAGCAGAGAGTTTGACTCTCAGTTAGGAGTCATCACAAACCTTCAACACCACGTGAAGGAGCGCAAACAGCTGAAGGATCCTCTCAAAGCTTGCAGATCCTAAATGGACCTTTGTGGAAACAACCACGAGATCCAGGAAGAAGAAGACAGAACCTGTTCCACCTCAAAGACCCTAACAAGACCAGTGATGGAGTCCAAAGCAGTGAGGACGAACACATGGCTGAACAGAAGATGAGCAGCTCCTCAGGTCAGGTCACGTCCACGTGAAGGACGAGGGACACTCACTGGAGGACGACAGCATGCCTGTTCTGCACAGGGAGGACAGGACCAGGACCTGGATGACCGAGGACCTTCAGAGACGGCATTCAGTCAGGAGACGTTCAGATTTACTGGATTTGGTTTCTTCATTCTGCTTCATTTCAGTCCTTTAAACCTGCCGGGACAAAAGGTTCAGCATCACCCTCTGGACAAACTTCACGCTTTTGTGGACGCTGCTGAATCTCAGAGCAGCGAAGTGATCACCGCTTTCCTTTTTGTCCGTCCAGCTGATTTGTCTTCTGGCCTGTAATGACCTTCACGGCCACTCGACCGACTGTGGACTTTATGGACGGTTTCCCCTCCAAACCCGAACTGCCTCGCCTCATCAGAGACACATAAACATGTACACATTTACAGCACTGTAAACGCACACACACACGCACACACGCACGCACACACACACACGCACACACACGCACACACGTCAGACTCTTGTGCACAAAGTGAAAGAGCGATGGAGGAGATGGAGGACGAGACACCAGAGCGACGCTCACGAGAAGAATACAATCAGACAGGATCATTTTAATAGAAGAGCGGAAATGCTGTGTAGCTGCAGGGAAGAGTCGCACACACATGCACGCACACACACACGCACACACATGCACGCACACACGCACGCACACACACACACACACACACACACACACACAGCCTCTCAGTTTGCAGTAAATGCAGCACCAGAAATAGCCTGAGAGCAGTAAGAGCAGTTAGCAATGAATATTTCAGCTCCTCTCTCGCTCATTTTTAATCTCTCTCATCCTCCACGTTTGCGTTTTTCTATTTCCACCTCCTTAAACTTTTAATCTTCAGTCTTTCCATCTCCACCTCCTCCCTCTCCACAGTCGAACCGTCCTCCTCTCTCCTCCTGCCTGCCCTCAGTTTCCACAGCTCTCAGTACGGAGCAGTAAACGAGGATTCAATTCAATATTCCTTTATTAGTCCCACAAGGGGAAATTCCAGTTTACAGCAGCACCAATGAAAGATAGATTAGATAGATGGATAGAGTAAAAACAATAAGTCCATACAAAAGAGTGTAATAAAAATAAACATCATCTTAAGAAATTATAAATTGTATGTACAGGCTGCTATGCACAGATTACTGCACTGGTTACTTGGAGCAGTTTTGTTGTGCAGTCTGACAGCTGCAGGAAGGAATGACCTGCGATAGCGCTCCTTCACACACTTTGGATGTAGCATCCTGTCACTGATGGAGCTCCTCAGTGCAGTGAGTGTGTGTTGGAGGGGGTGGGAGTCATTGACTGTCATGGAGGACAGCTTGGCTGTCATCCTCCTCTCCCCCACCTCCTCCACCAGTTCCAGAGGGCATCCCAGGACAGAGCTGGCCTTCCTGATGAGTTTGTCCAGCCTCTTCCTGTCAGCTGTTGTGATGCTGCTCCTCCAGCAGACTACACTGTAGAAAATGGCAGAGGCCACCACAGACTCATAGAAGGTCTTCAGGAGTGCCCCACACACCCCAAAAGACCTCAGCCTCCTGAGCAGATAGAGTCTGCTCTGTCCTTTGTGCAGTGGTGTTATGAGTCCAGTCCAGTTTGTTGTTCAGATGAACACCCAGGTACTTATAAGATGTCACCATCTCAATGTCCCTTCCCTGGATGTTCACTGGTGATGGGGGAGAGTTCAGGCGCCGACGGAAGTCCACAACCAGCTTCTTGGTTTTGCCCGCATTAATCAGGAGGTGGTTCTGCTGACACCAGTCCACAAAGTCCTGGATGAGTCCTCTGTATGACCTGTCGTCCCCATCTGTGATGAGGCCGACAATGGCGGAGTCATCAGAGAACTCCTGCAGGTGACAGGTGGGAAAAGTCAGCTGTATAGAGGGTGAAGAAGAACGGGGCCCCTCCACTGCAGAGGACAGTCCCTGACACACAGTCCCGTGTCCTCACATACTGTGGGCGGTTGGAGAGGTAGTCCACTATCCAGCATGTGAGGTGCTTGTCCACCCGTGAAAGCTCCAGCTTGTTTCTCAGGATGGCTGGCCTGATGGTGTTGAAAGCACTGCTGAGGTCCAGGAAAAGGACCCGAACAGAGCTCCCAGGCGACTCCAGGTGAGACAGAGCTCGATGGAGGAGGAAGATGAGGGCATCGCCCACTCCGATGCCAGGCTGGTACGCGAACTGCAGCGGGTCCATGGGCGAGCTCACCAGGGGGCGCAGGTGGACAAGGACCAGCCGCTCCAGGGCCTTCATGAGGTGGGATGTTAGTGCCACCGGCCTGTAGCGGCCAGGGTCCTTGGGATGTGGCGTCTTTGGCACAGGTACCACGCAGGCCGTCTTCCAGAGGCGTGGCACCCTTCCCAGTCTCAGGCTCAGGTTGAACAGATGTCCAATGATCGCTCAGCTGATCAGAGCAGGATCTGAGGAGGCTGGGACCGAGGCCGTCCGGTCCTGCAGCCTTCCTGGTCTTTAACCTCCTGAGCTGATTCCTCACCTGGAGAGGTGTGAGGGACAAGTTGGAGCAGGGGGGCTGAGAGTCTTGTGAAGTGGATGGGGGACTGGGAGGAGCAGTGGGGGGTGGCATTGGTGGCGGTGAGTTGAATAC
>JBBMOE010000024.1:8335209-8354342 GCA_037975065.1 Chaetodon trifasciatus
GCACCTGGTGTCTTTAATGTGTTCTTATTGTTCTGGTTGATGCTGGTTAATGAGATCCAAAGCATCAATAAATAGATGATAATAGTAATAAATCGACAGCTGGCAGACAGAAGCTTTGACTCCATTTACAGTATTTTTACTTTAAAATGTCTCTTTGTGTTAAGTGGAAAGTCTGTAAACCGCCCAGAGTGAGTCGCTGTAGAAGATAACCGCTTCATTTTGTCTGTCGCACGCTGTTGAAGCCTCACATTCACCTCAGAAAAGCCTAAATATAAAGCTTTTACTTGTAATAGAGTTTTACACTGTAGTACTGCAGTTTACTTCAGTAAAAGCTGAATACTTCTTTCACTGCTGAACATCAGTTCCTGCATCCTCACTGATCTGACAGTCAGCAGAATTATGAGACACTAAATCAGTGCTGGGAGGAAACGTCTTTGTTCTTGATGAATGACTTGCAGTGATCTTAAGACAATGAGATTAAAATGATATATCATCGCCACTGCGGTCGCTGTCGTCTTTCATAAGAGGCAGAAAACGAGTCGTCTGATTTCAGCCCGCAGGAGAAACATCATGTGAACAAAGACTCGATGAGGACAAACGGACAAAGTGTTGGATTCACTGTCCAAAAGAGGAAACACGGTTTATTTCTTTATTAATCTTATATACAGACATTTACAGCAATCTTTGCTAAAGTAAATGAAGATCGTTACGGTAATGTCCTGTTTTCTAAGACAGTGTAACAGAGATATGTCAATTATTAGAGACTCTGTCCAGTTGTAGTTCCAGTCTGAGTATATGAAGTACAGTAGATATACGAGTATTTGCTGAAAGAAGAAGCAGGGTCGTCAGTTTGACACAACAAACACATTCACAAATCATCTCCTGCATTTATGAAACACTGAAAACAAAGTCTGGACGGACGTTTCAGTGGTTTGTCCACGTGAGATGGAGCTGTGTGTCTAAATCCACCGTCCACCAGCGGACATGAAGAGGGTCTGAGAGGCACTTCAACTCTTTTTGGTTTTGGATGCAAAGGCTCTGCAGCTCCAAACAGCCGAGTACGTTTACACAATCCAACATTTTGATGTCACAAGCAAACCATCGCGCTTCTGTCATTTAACACGTTTCTGCCTCAAAGCTTTGGTATTATTGTGGGAACAGAAAGCATCGCCTCATCACGTCGTTAAATGTGTGTTTTAGAGAGCGAGAGGTGAACTTCCTGCAGACCTGAAGCTCTAAATGTTACTCCCCACCTCAACCTGCTTTTGTTTACCTGAGCTTTCACTCAGAGTCAATGTGGGGTATGATTAGCCTAGCTTAGCACAAAGACTGGAAGCAGAGGGAAACAGCTAGCCTGCTTTCAGAACTCTGAATCTGGTCTCACAAAAGGTGGTTTTACATACTTCGGAGCTGTATGTTGGAGTATTTTTGAAATCGTACTGGGCGGAGGCGGGCTAGCTGTCTCCCCCTGTTACCAGGCTTTATGCTAAGCTAAGCTAAACATGTCCAGTTTCCTGAAACAGGACAGGAACAGAAAACAGATGATGACGAGTGAATGCTGATCATTTAAAGCTGCTCATCCTCCTCTCAACTAAAACCCAAAGAACTGAAGCTGAAAGTGTTTCCTTCACATCAACACAACATTTAGTGCTCACTGTCGGCGATATCTTCGTATTCCCGGCAGGTAGAAGCAGGTTATGCACACGTTACGTGACCCAGATCTCGGCCCAGACTACATGCAGATGTTGTGAAAATGGCAGCCGTTTTCTGATGAGTGTGAATTATTAATTGACCCATATTACTCTGCAGGGGGAGAGCACGGGGCGGATTAACGAGGCGAGGTGCAGTCAACACAGGAGTGATGAGGTGAGGCTGAACTCGTTCACTCCTCCTCCTCCTCCTCCTCCTCACAGCCTCACAGTCAGGATCCCAGTCAGACAGGCTAACAGGAGAGAAGGTGAAGATACTGAAGCAGCGTTCAGAGTAACTTGGTTGTTCTGGAATATTTGTGCTGTTACGTCTCTCTCGTCCTTTCCCTCCGTCTTATCTGTAGTTTCCTTTCTCTCCTGCTTCTCCTCCTCCTCTTCCTCCTCCTCTTCCTCCTCCGCTTTTCCTTCAACCTCCTTCTCCTTTTTCAGTGTTGTTGAGGGGACCTTTGGGGGTTGGGTGCCCGGTGCAGGGGTGGCTGGTGGTTGGGTGTCCTCAGAGTCCAGTGCGGAGGTGGTGGTGATACTGGGAGTACTGGCAGTAGTGGTGGTGGCAGGCTGGACGTACGGCTCAGTTGTAGCAGGAGGAGGAACGAGCTTCTCCTCTTCCTCCTCTACGGGCTGGAGGGAGGGTTCGGATGTTGATGGAGGAGGAACGACTGTCCCCTCCTCTTCGTCCTCGTCCTCTATGTCCTCATCGTCTTCCACCGTGTCAGCAACTGGAAATCAAACAGAAGGCAGAAGGACGTGATGTTTCAGGACTGTCTCATGAACTTCAGGGCTGCAGATTATTTTAAACGATTAGAAATTAAATGTTTAATCTATGAAATGTCAAGAAATAGTCCAAAATGTTCCGTCTGACAGCCCAAAGTGTGCTCAGTTTCTCAGTGTGCAGTCAGACACAAGAGAGAAGTGCAGCAGATCTTCATGTTTAAGAAGCTGGAACAAGATTTATCGATAAATGACTTCAAAGATTCATTGATTGTTGAATTAG
This sequence comes from Chaetodon trifasciatus, assembly GCA_037975065.1. NCBI lineage: Eukaryota > Metazoa > Chordata > Actinopteri > Chaetodontiformes > Chaetodontidae > Chaetodon > Chaetodon trifasciatus. Next base: position 8,337,910 of record JBBMOE010000024.1, read on the forward strand.
TCGGTGAATGCGTATTTGTCTCTGCCCTCCAGAACGACGCCTGGCAGCAAACTGAACCTTTCAGAGTGTGACTGAAGGGTCTCAGTCTGGTGCTGGATGTGTGAGAGTGGACAGAGGAGGAGGAGGTGCGATGAAGCACGTCGTACCGCAGAGGTTGTTTTCACACTTCTGGAGGTTCTCTGGACATCTGGAGCACCAGTCGCCTTCGACGTACGGCCTCTCGTCTTCATAGTTCCCCCTGCGTGACACACACAGATCAATCAATCAATACTTTGTCAAAATCAAACTAAATGTCTCCTTCCTGCAGTGACACAACACACTGAGCAGAAACCTGAAAATCATAAAACACGTTATGATTAAATGCTCTGACAACCTTCATCCACACACACAAACACAAGGCGACTCCTGTCCACAAGGGGGAGCTGTTGTTCCAGCAGAGCAGGCACTGTTAGGTACAGTGCAGGTGGCAGCAGAGGCAGTGCAGTATCAACAGTAGTACCAGTAGTACTACAAGAAGTGCTGCAGTTTTAGTCGCACTGGTAAAAGTAGTAGTACCAGTACTTCAGTTAATAGAAATAGTACCACTAATGGTAGTAGCAGTACTAGTTGTAGTAATAGTTCTAGTTGCAGCAGCAGACATTGTAGTAATAGTAGTAGTAATATAGTGGTGGTAGTAGAAGGAATAGCAGTGGTACTTTATTAGTGGTAAAGTTAACAGTAGTAGAAATATAATGTGCTTTAGCTGTAGTAGTAGTAGTTGCAGTACAATTAGTAATAATAATAGTAGGCGGACCAGTAATAGAAGCAGTGATACTAGTTTTAGTGGTAGTATTTGGTAGTACTAGTTGCAACAGTAGTAGTAGTAGTAGTAGTAGTAGTAGTACAAATAATAGTGACATTACGAGTAGGTAGTAGTATCATAGTATTACATAGTACATAGTTCAAGGTAGTAGTGATAGTACTTTAGCAGCAGTAGAACAAGTCATGGTAATAGTACTAGTACTGTAGTAGTAGCAGTACTGACGCTGGGTAGTAGTTGCAGACGAGGAAGGAGACTCTCTCCCACTCCAGTCCCTCCATGTTGTTACAGAGATGGAAGGCACAGCCGACTCTGTGTGTGTCCGCCCACACCATCTGTAACACACACACACACACACACACACACACACACACAGTTCAGATCACATGACATACACAGGTGTGAATAAACGTGTGTGTCCTGTGTCTTTGTCTCTGACCTGTGTGTAGTGTCCACACATCTTGTCTTCATCACAGCTGTTGTTGTGGAAGTCATAGTCCAGGTGTTCTGCAGGAACCAGTTACATGACAGTACATCACAGTACTTTACAGTACATCACAGTATTGTACAGTACTTTACAGTATATTATATTACATTTAACCAGTGGTGGAAAAAGTATGCTGATCGTTTATGTGAGTAAAAATACCTCCCAATGAAAACACTCCAGGACAAGTCCTGCGTTCAGACTAGTTTTCCTGAAGTAACAGTACAGAACTGGCATCAGTGTACTATAAGTACTATAAAGTACTATATCTCGCTGCACGATGTAGAAGTAATATAAAGTTACATAAAATGGAAGTACTGAAGTGAAACTAAAAGTAGCTAAATATGTATGTAAGTGCAGTATTTGAGTAAATGTCCTCGGTTGTCTTCCACCACTGGAGACGTGCAGTATCAGAGTACACAGAATACTGTGTAGGATACTGGATGTGATTCTGTGATATTAGTCCAGGTTATTACCTCACGTGATGTCATCGATCGACTGTTTTTGTCGGGTTATAAATGCTAACGATTAGCTTTTAGCACGTAGCAGCGACACAGCTAACCTGCAGATGCATCACTTGATATTCTGAAGTTGTTCTTAAACTTTTTTTGGCCACGTTGATGCAGAACAGCTGAGAAACAGAACTTACATGACGTAACCTGTTTATGAGCCATGTTTCATCGACTTTTATTGATTTGCCTTTTATATGAGACAATCAATAAAAGGAACAAAAGGTGGAGACAGAGAACAGAACTTGTCCTTATTTTGACATTTTGACTGGTCATGGTGGGAATAATGGCGGCTCTGTTTGGTTGAAGTGTCTCAGTGAGTGATGACGGCGGGACGGTGAGCCGGCAGGGACAAAAACCCTGAAAGAATTCATTCGTCGTTCAGTGTTTCATTTTACGTCTGCGGTTTTTCTCTTTGTGCTACACGTCAAAGTGCTCTGCTGTGAAAAAGGCCGTTTGTGTCCACCTGATGGACATTTGTCCAACATTCAGCCTCCGTCGGCTCTTTAGCCGCTAAACGTTCCGCGTTCTTCGCCTGATCGTCGCCGTCTGTCCGCTGTCTGGTGCTGAAGCTGAAAGCCTAATGAAAGAAATGTGGACCAGTTCTACAAACACACCCTGCAGCCTGATGAACCGACTCACCCAGAAACCACTTCTCCAGGGCCTCGCGGAGGTCCAGAGGGCCGGTGCCGGCGAACAGATTCTCCCCGGTGTCCTCCAGTTCTGGGTTGTGGTTCCAGATGCATTTAGCAGCGTAGCCCTCTGCGATCACCTTCAGGCTCGAGTCCCATTTCTGCAGACACCAAGCGAAGTTATTCAGAGCAGATTCTCCTGCCAAAATCCTGGACCCTGATCAGACAGACCCAGCTGTGGACTAAAGAACCAGACACTGTTTCAGGAGATCTCTGGTGTAGAACTTTCTGGCCATGAGAACGAGAACATGCCGATGTTCTGCAGGCATAATTACTCCCATATTCACCGTTTTCATAACAGAAAGATGAGTTTAGCATCACGTCAGAAAACGTGATGAATGAACCGTGAGCTGAGTTGAGATTAAACCCTGACTAAGTCTTCCTGTCGACCGAGTCCAGACTGAACACAGCGTCTGCTGAGGGTCCGGCTGATTAAACGGGAATTAACAGAAGAACTCAGAAAGTTTTCTTGTTTTCTGTCGTGAATCTTCTCATTTTGTCTCGCGCAGAGAAGAAAAGCTGAAGTTTTGTTGTCCTTCTTCACATGAAAGCGAACGCAGCTTCATTTGATGCACATTGTTCACATAGGAAGTCGTCACAGTTCACGTCCCTGCTGAGTTTTCTGCTTCTAATTACAGTTTTAATGTGTTATTCTATTGTGAAGCTGTTTTTGATTTGCTCTTGATTTACGGCCTGTCAATAACTTTCCTCTCAAGGAAAGTGATAAACAAATATTGTTGGGTTGTTTTATTATTATTACATAACATGTTTTATGTGTCCTGATTATAAAATCGACCACAGATCTTCAGTGCTGACATCAGCTGATCCGGTGATGCTGATGTTTCCTCAGAAGTTCATTTGAGAGACAAACAGATTTGACATTCAATATCATATGAGGGAAATGTGCAGAGGACAAGAGAGGAGAAAGAAACATCTGGATGTCTAACCAGCACTGTGTTTGACCCCGACTGACATCAAGAGGCAGGAAATCATCCCTGTCAAGCTCAGAGACGCTTCATGTAAAGATTTCTGTCCTGTTTGTCTTCATACAGAAAAAACCAGCGGCCATCACGTCCTCGTCACCTGACCTCTGAGCCTGACCACCGCCCGACCCCTTCGCCCGCCCTCCCGCCTGTCTGGGGTACGTGTTTCCTTCCCATCATGCCCGAGGCCTTAACCTGGCAGTAATTTCCTCTTCAGAAACTGATGTGGGCGAAGGTGTAGCACGAGTCCGCTGCAGGGACTTTTGAGCTGATCTCTAACAGAAGAAGCAGCCAGCAAGCATCTTCACATACTCTGGTGTCATGTTTCAGCGGCGTGGAAGGACAAAAGAAACCCTGTTTGGGATGATTAGATACAGATACTGCAGTAAAAGGTAAGCAAATGCAGGACTTTTACTTGTAGCAGAGTACATCTGTACTGTGGTTCGGGAGTGGAGGGGGACTGGTCTCAGCTCTGAGCTCTCTGCACAGTTTCAGACACACAGTGAGATCTGAGTCACTTTGGGAGAAACTTTGGCCTCAGATTTAAACATTTATTGCTGCCACATTAGTGAAGGTTCATGTTTTTATTAGATTCAGTGGTTAATGTTGCACAGCAGCGCTGCCTCTGTGTGTTCTTGACTTCTCATATGCACTAATCTCACTAAACCTCAGAGAAAGGTAAGAAAGTCATCGTCAGTGAAGTTTGCTTTCATCTTTCTGCTACGATTACAACGTTTGCTGGGACAATGGAAACTTGCAAATAGAGATTAGAGTTGATTTGTTCCAGCTCCACAGGGCTGAAGAGGCTCCAGCAGCTATAAGCTAACTCATTTTGATGGCGTCAACATAGGCGAACATGCTTCAGCGCGAAGTCGCCCACAGCTCCTCCGTAAGAGTCCGAGAGGAGGATCAGCATGGAACCAGAGCTGTGGTTAAAGGCTGAGCGCTGATGTGGATAAGACGCTTTGTCTTCAGCTGATTCTGTTTGCTGATGTTTGATTATGTCTGACAGGATGCAACAAACAAGCCGACCGCAGAGCTCGCTGCCTGAGGCACCGCGTGACGGCGGGCGAGTTCACTCCTTCAATCACTCATTCACTTCAATCACAGCGATGGAAGCATCAGGAGGCTTCAGACAGCAGGTCACACACGGCTGTTACAGCAGATGACAGCAGACAGTGACTGTTACCCCGTGGACACAGGATCCACCCTGTGGACTGACACGTCGTTGGTTTGTGTCTTTTCACGGCGTTTGTTGACGATGAGGACGGCGTGGACTGTCAGCAGCTCTGTGCTGTGAGTGAACTTAACACTGAACATGATGAGCGCTCGCGGCCGATTGGACAGAAGAGACTGACGTCTTTCTGTTTGAGTCACTGCTGCAAAGACACCAAAAGAATGAACAACAGGACTTTGGCTGAAACTTTAATATTCCCCTGTGTGTGTGTGTGTGTGTGTGTGTGTGTGTGTGTGTGTGTGTGTGTGTGTGTTTGTTTGTCCAGTAATGACACACAACACAAACAATAGTCAGGGGTCTCCTTCACATTCCTGTCTCTCTCTCCAGGCTCTCTCAACATCTGGTGTGTGTTATGACTTTCAGGTCATGGACATGGTCATGTAGTAACACCCCTACACACACACACACACACACACACACACACACACACACACACACACACACACACACACAGACGAGCCATACTGCAGGCCATCTGGTCCATTAGTTTTGGTCATTGGTGAACTCTTCATCGCAGATCTGATTGGTTTTCAGTATCTGTACACTGATGAGCACCTTTACTGATGCAGCAGCTTCACTTAGCTTCCTGAGGACACACCCCGTCCTCACACAGCTTCCTGAGGACACACCCTGTCCTCATGAACACTCAAGGACTGTACTGAAGGGCCAGTGTGCAGGACTTAGTGCCATCTAGTGGTGAGGCTGCAAAGAGCAACCAACTGAGCAGCCCTCGCCTCACCTGTGTAAGAAAATCTATGGTGGACATGAAAGTCCAAAAAACATGGAAGTCTCTGTAGAATCAGTGTGTTTTGTCTGTTCAGGGCTACCGTAGAAACATGGCGGTGCAACATGGTGGACTGTGAGGAAGAGGAGCTGCTCCCTCCATAGATATAAAGAGTTCATTCTAAGGTAACGAAAACACTAAAATACTTATTTTCAGGTGTTTATAAACTAATGGAAACATTCTTGTTAATATTATGTTCCATTTCTGCCCATAGATCCAATAAATCCTTTACGTACAATAAGGGATTTCCATTTTATGCTACTTAATACCTCTCACTACGATTTGGAGGCAAATATTGTACTTTTAGGATAATAGATAGCAAAGCTCCCCAACATTATATATGTTAATTAAAATTTGGCTGAATTAATGAAGCTACATTTGATGCTTTATTGCTGTTATGTGTTGCACGTTTATTCAGCCAACCATCAGTCTTATTGTGATATATCGTGGACAGTGTGCTTAATGTGGCATCTGAACACTCAGAATTTGGACGCTTTACGCATTAGCGCAGTTAGCAAATGTAACGACAAGCAGCCGCTGTTAGCAAGTTAACATAATCGAGTTAGCTCGTCTCAAATTTATGCTAACGTCTCCGTTGCCGCTCTGCACTAAAGTTACTGTAACGTCCTGAAACCTCTTTAAATGATTGAAATGTGACGTTATTTAAAGATGTTGTTTTTGCACCTGAAAGTTGTGTTAGCATGCTAATATTAGCCCGTTCCTTGGGTCACATGGCCGTACTGTTGTTGCCTCAGATCATCTGTGTATTTTATCCTGCCGTAGGCCTGATGAAGTATATTATTTTCCCCACAGACGGTTGTTAATTTTGTTTTTTAGCATTAGCATCAGCTACACCCTCTGTGTACATTGCAGTCCTGCAACAAGCACAAAACAAACCACTGGTCTGTTTACGGCGTTGAACAATGGAGGCTTTTGTTTGGAACGGATCGCGCCAGCTATTCAGTTTAATACAATTTTATGTGATTATATTACTCGATGTATTTGAATCTGTTTATTGCCATGTTTTGTCAGTGGAGACTGATTTCGGCTGCCTTTTGCCAGGTTGACCTCACAGCAGATGAGGTCGTCTTATCTGAGCGGTTCACCCTCCGGAGCCCAGAGTGTCGTCTTGCAGGCGTTTCTGCTGCGCTGTGATGGAAACAGTTGGCTGGAGGCGCCGCTGTGACGTAACTGTAAGTTTGACTGGAGCTGCTTAGGAAAATGTTTCCTCTGGGTTTGTTTTGATTGGTTTCTAAGCACCAATAATGAGCAGCGTACAGCGCCGACGGTGAAATGCGAACAGCTGAGCGCGGCGCTGCGGTGCGACGGCGTCTCCCGCCGAGCGGATTTACATTCTTTCTCTGCAGGTCTGGTTTCTGGTTCTGGTTCAGGCTCGCCGGCCGCGATCACACCGACTGTTTGTCTTCATCTCAGCCACAGCAGGAACCTCTGAGCTGGTCTGAAGCCACAGATTAAAACTCATTTCTTCTGCCGAATCATGTGCTGCACCAGTTTGATCCGGACTGGTCAGACTGGTTCCTCAGCCACTGTTACTTTGATCTGAACTGGTTTGACTGTTTCAGTCCTGTTTATTGTTTGTTTGTTTTCATTATGTGGCCCAGAAGTCTGAACTGGTCAGACTTCTCTCAAACTGGTCAGAATGGGCTCTCATTTTTATCCCTGAATATCCCTGAACTGGTTCTCCTGGTCACGCTGGTTACTTTGCTGTTCTATCGGTGAAACTGGTCAGACTGGTTTCTCTGCTGTTCCTATGTAACACAAACCAGTGTTAACTGAACTGGACAGACTGGTTTCTCAGTTTTATCAGTCTTATCTGAACTGGTCAGACTGGTTTTCTCTAGCCGGTACAGTACTAGTTGCAACTGGTCACTTTCTATCCTTTCTGGACAGACTGGTTTTGCAGTGTCAGCCAGTTTGTTCTAACTGGTCAGACTGGTTTCATAGTTAAAAATCAGTTTTGTCTAAACTGGTTAGATTTGTTTGTCAGCCTGTGTTTGTTTTGGTTGAACTGGTCAGACTGATTTATCAGTTTTTACTGGTTTTATCTGAACAGGTCAAACTGGTTTCTCTGCTGTTTCCAACATTTATTTTTCCTGAACTGGTTAAACAGGTTTTATCTGCTGGTCAGACTGGTCTCAGTCCAGTTTTCTGAAAACTTGTTCTGACTGAAAAGTTTGTTACCTTCTACAGATCAAACGGTCTCCTGTAATTTCCTCCCAGTTCAGCGGACTGACCTTCCTCCTCTTCCAGCTCTGTCCTCCTCCTCCTTTTACAAATACTACCACTTCATTCTTTTTTCCTCCCTCTCTCTCCATCTATTCTCATCTCCTGCCTCCTCTTTTCATCCTTCCTTTACTCCTTCCTTCTCTCCTCCTCTTCATCTTTCTTTCTTTCCAGTTCAGCTGAAAAGCAGAAAGAAAAACATGAGTATGGAAATGTCCCAGTGGGGCTTCCATACAAGTGGAGACAGGCTGAGACCTCTCCTGATTCATACACACACACCTACACACACACACACACACACACACACACACACACACACACACACACATTCCTCTGTTTGCTCATTCATTCACTACCTAATTTTCATTTCCCTCTATCTAAACACTGTTCTTCGTCTCTCAGCTCTTTCCCAACGGTCTTCCTCCTCCTCTGTTGCTCAACGCTGAGCGCTGACTCCCTCCCTGTCTCCGGATGATTTCTCTGCTGCGTTCCTCCTCTGACCCCCGTGTTATTAACTGGAGGGAGTCTGCAGAGGGAAACACCCGCCTGTTACTGGAACCCAGGCTGCGACTCGCTCAGCGTTTCTGGTCACCGTGGCAGCACTGATTTAACGTGGCAGACCCACAAAACCAGACGGTCCTCAGCTGCTAACCTGTGCTAATGAGCATCCTGTGTTAGCAGGCGCGAACGCTGCACTGCTGCAGGTATTTAGTTAGAAACCAGAGTATTGCACAAATTCAAATTTTGACGCTCGCTGGGTTTTCACAATTCATCCCGTGGGAAACATGAATGTCTGAAGCAAATCTCATGGCAATCCATCCAACTGTCGCTGACATATTTCACTCTGAACCCAAAATGCTGACGCTGCAATGCCAGAGGAAAAGTTCTGGTGATGATCAGTGTGTGGATGTGGAGATGTCAAGTGGGCACCATGAACGTCTGTGCAACGCTCCAAAGGTTATGAAGATATTTCAGGAACAAAGAGGAGGACAGACAGACCAGCGGAGCAACATCTCCGTCCACCTCTGTGAAGCTAAGAACAACAGCGCCCCCTTAAGCCAGTCAGGTAAAATGAAGAAGCTCCTCTGCAGCAGTGATCAGCGCTTTTTAACAACACCTATGACGAGAGACAAGTAGCTTTAACACGAGCAGCACTGTCCACATATCTACCTGCACGCTGTGCTTATGTTGAGGACTGAAGAGTAAATCCAGGCTGATCAGGGCTGAACGTTTCCTGACCGACTCTGAAGTATCCTCCATGAAAACTTCCCCATTTGAGTGAACAGGATGACACTGGAGGACGTTGCTGTTAATGCTGGGATCACGTCAGGAAACGTGGCAGCTGCTTCACGTTCAGTCCACTTCTGACCTCACTCCATGTCCTGATGTGCTGCTCCCACTGTTGCTGCCTTTAACTTCATATTTTCTGCAGATGTGCACAAGCAACGCACCTCATGCTTGCTGGATTCTCGGGCTGATCTTCGTGCAAACATGGATGCACCGTTTAAAGAAGCTCTCTGGCAACGATTTGTTCCTTTAAACGTATTTAAAGTTTGATAAACCAAGATATTTGTTTCATGGCTGGCAGGTGTCCTGAGGCGTCACCTGAGTTATTCATGGGAAAATATAAGAGAGGAGACTTAATCTGTCATTGTGTGATGAGATCAAACAGCCTGGATGTTCAGATGAAGAGGAATCTTATCATTCTCACCTTAAAAACAGCTTGTTTCACCTGGTACTGATGTCCAATCAGGGCCTCAGGTATTCTACAAAGGTTTTTGTTCAAGTCTGTGTCGCTCCTTCACAGCAGGGGGGGCAACAACTGGCAGTTCAGTGAACACAGCCTCTTCATAATAACATAAAACAGCTTTGGAGGCTGTTTTGTTTAGCTCCAAACTGAATGAAACCACATGTAAACACTGCTTAAACTTTAATCTTTAAATGGGAAAACCCCTCCACAGTCCTCTCTCCTGAAGTCCAGCACCATAAAAGCATATCGGTCATCAACATGGCTCCATACGGAGTTAAAGCAGTCGAAGCTTCTCTCTGGTCCACCGACCAAACCAAAACAAGCAGCCGGCCTCAACCTGCCCGAAGCTGGAGACTCAAAACCAACACAGAGATTTAATCTGACCTTCAGTTCACCTGAAAGTCCCGTGGAGAGACACAAACTGTTCTCAGAAGCAGCGTCATGACAAAAAACGTTTACATGAAGCCTTTAATATCTTTACATGAAGCAAAGTCACGTGATGAAAACCAGTGACAGCCGAGATTCCATGACTTCCATCTAATGTCAGCCTCCTCTGCACTGCAGCATTAATGTAGCACGCTGACATGGTGTTGTTAGCATGATAGCAATGCTAGGTATTCCATAATGCTATCAAGGTAGCTTTGCAAATGTAACATATTGACATAAACATACACTTACATGAGATGACAGAGGCTAGCTAAACCTGAGCATGCTAACACACTATACGCTCAATGCTAAACGCTGAAATACTAGCATTTAGCATGCCACTAGACGCAAGCATGCTAAATGTTAAATTTTCAAACAAAATTATCCAAAACTTTTCTGATATATGTATAAAATGTCAGTATGGCATTAACGTGAACACGTGTAGTAACAGGTGCTGTAGCAGGTTAACATGCTAGTTTTGTAGATTAGCATTTAGCTCATAGCAAAGTAGAGCTGAGGCTGTTTAAGTGGAACTTCATCTGATCTGAATGTTCGCCCAGTCTGACGATCATTCATTAGTGTCACTACATTTTGTTTTTTGTTATCATTATGTTGAGCTCTCAGACTAATTTAACATGCTGCTGACATCTCACCAAGAAGAATTAAAGGAAAAAGACCATCTTAGGCACTGGTTAGCGTGTTAGCATACAGCTGAGCCTGATGAGCTCAGATGTCCTCAGCCCTTCAGTCAGTCAGTCAGACAGTTTTATTTCTGTGCACTTCCTCTTTCCTTGTCTCCTTCCCTCTTCTCTCTTTACTCATTTTCCTTTTTCATCCACCTCCAGCTTCCTCTTTCTCAGCACAACATTTGATCCAGACCTCATCCTGTCATCTCTGCTTCAGCCGTCACACACATCCCTTCCAGACCAAGTCACATAAACTCAAAGCTAAATTTGCTTGACTTCTCAGAGCGCTGTTGATGGACGCTGTAATCCCACAATACAATGCACAGCAGAGACAGAGAAACGCAGCTGGAGACAGTTAGCGTAAACTGTGGACAGTGGTGAGACGTCTCCAAGAACAGATATACTGAGCTCCGTGTCTGCAGACACGTCTTGATTTCTCTTTGGTGAGTTTTCAGGGTTGACAGCAGCATTCAGACATTACAGCCTGCAAAGATGCAGTTCAGCGTGTCACTTCCTGTTAGTGCAACAGTAAGTATATTCATTGAACATCATTGATGTTGGTTACGAGCTCGCTCCTCTAAAGTTCACGCCTCCTCTGCCCCAATGTGTGCTAATTAGCAGTAAAAGCAAGCTTTTGGCTGAGGCTGATGGGAGTGTCAGGAGCTGTGCAGGGTCACCAAATTCAGACGGGTTCATCCTCTGAGGAACACGAACATCTGCGCAAGGTCTCATGAAGATCTGTCCAATAGCTGTCGAGATATGTCAGCGTCGTCCACAGAGCGGCTCTGCTAACGTGGCTAAAACGTTTTTCTTGTTGTATTAATCTTTATTGATCCTGGTCTCAACACAGAACGTGACTAGGTTTTGGAAGAATCAATACTTTATGTAAGAGTCTGTCTGGCTCTAATTAGGACAGCTCTCATGTGCAAAGTTGACATTTTTACATGATGAACGCACTAAAGAAAAGTTTAGAGAGTCACTGAAATCACTTGTATTTAGGGAGCAGAAAGGTTTAAAAGGTGATCCGGACAGATCAAAGTGTTAAAGAGCAGCAGATCAGCCGATGTTTTCCTTGTAATTGAATCTGTCGCTGAGTGTTTTTAGAGATGGCCGTAGTTTATTATTTGTCTTCAGGTGACAGACAGATGAAGAGGAGGACAGGAAATATGAGGAAGATGACAGCACAGGCATGCAGCAAAGGACCAGATTCATAGGCAGGATGCTGCTCATTCACCACACATTTCCAATGACTTTTATCACAAACACAAACAAATTCTTGATATATACATCGAGTTAATCAGCTCACCAAAAACCATATTTTTCCGTTTCCCACAGTTTGATGGTTTCGGTGTGACTCGCTGAGGTTTGGAGTTATTAGCTCGTCCACACACAGTCAGGCTCAGTGGCTGATTTGTGGAGCTCTGAATGCTTCAGAATTAGATTAGCGAAACTCAACAGCGTCTCTTTCCAAGTATAATGACAAGTCTGTGACACGCTGAGGTCTGAGGGTTCCTCAGGACGTCAACACGCTCATCGAAACCTTCTGCCGTCGCATGCAAAGGGTTGTCTCTTGAGACTCCGCGTCCCCTGGCTGTCCATGTAGTTTGGACTCCTCGTGCTCATTAATCTGCAGTTTGATCAGTTTAGATTGGTTGTATTGATGGTGTCAGGCTGCTCCTCCAGGCGCCACTGCAGTGATCCTGATCGAGAACTTGAAGTTGTGTTTGATTCTGATGTTGAGACAGTTTTTGTCTGTTAGATATTAGATATTCAGAAAGTGTTGATGTGCAGACAGGGACAGGGTGTCTCTGTTTACATGAGGAGACTCTCTGCGATGGCGGACGTGGTTAAACAGTGCTAGCGCTAACGTTGCTAACAGGACTTTTGACCTGTTTCGCTTCCACTTTGATTGAGGAACAGATGCGTCAGGCTGAGCTGCAGAGGTCACAACGCAGACCTCGCCGCTTTTGCTGAGGCCTGGTCAGACCTCTAGTTGTAGGTAGTCCACTGGTAGCAGCTTTTTTCTGGCTTCTGATTGGCCAGCATGGGTTTAAGGTTAGGGTTATATCGCCCCCTGTTGGTCTGGCAGCTCATGACAGCTTAACGTGGTGCCTCTGTGGACGGGATGTTTTTGACAACTAAAAGGGAAAAGCCTGTAATTAATAACACCCGCGTCCACGTGGACCAGGACACTGCTGCCTGTCCCAGCAGGACACTTCAATGTTGACAATGAAGGCTGAAAAAAGTCTGCTGGTAAATTTCAGCATGAAAATGAGTTCAAGCTGTGATCATAGATGAGATTTAAGTTTAAGTGTTGAATCAAAAGCAAATGTTGATGACTGGAAGTGATAAATTACAGCATGAGTTTGATTTCTGGTGGCTGACGGCTTTTCCCTCCGTCCTCCAGCGTGGACGTTTGGACGTTTAAAACACTTCTTCTCCAGTATGACACAGCTCTGACTGCAATCACGGTTAGTTTACTGTTTGCTGACGCTGGAGTTAACATGAAGATGAGTCTTCAAGTACGTATATGAGACGACAGGTTAGGTTTTAGTGACGTTACAGTCGTCTTCCTTGCTGCGTTAGTCACTTCCTGACAGTGATGACGCGTTCGTCATTCCACAGTTACTAAATGAAGAACGACTGTCAGTGTCTGCGTCTTCAGTATTTCTGTTTTCAAACTGTTTTGGACACTCAGCACTTAGAGAAACGTCTTCTGACAGGAAACTTGTGTCGGCAGCTGTTTACATGTGTTACGAAAAGCTTCATCGTAGTAAAAATAAACTTTGAGTTTTTAATGACCAGACACTCTGTGACTGACCTTTGACCTCTTGACCAACGTTTCTGAAGGTCAACATCATAATGTTTCGACTGTGATTTTGTTATTTTATGTTCAGTTATGATCTTTTTGCCATTTAATGGCCTGAAACACGACATGATGCACTTTTCCCCAAAGAATTTTTCTTTAAAGCCTCTAAAACAACATTTGATCCTTTCATTAGTCATCAATTAATAGAATTTTCAGTTTTCCTTTGACTGGATAATTAATTGCATTTGTGCCATTTAACGAGGAATTATTTCACAAACACACACCTGGAGGATTAAATGAATGAGTGAACTGTGCTCAGATGTCCTGCCTGTATTTCTGTCCATGTCTGCTCGAGGTGACATGTGAGCTGATGGTGTCTGAAGCAGGTGTCTTACCAGAGGCAGCATGGCCGAAGCACTGGGAGAAACCTGTCCCCTGTAGTGGTTATGAAGCTCCACCAGCAGCTCCTCCTGCTCCTCGCTCAGAAAGCTCCAGGCTCCAGGAACCACCAGGGCCCCCAGCAGGAGCCATGCCCAGAGAGGAGCCCCCCTCGGCGGGCAGAGACACCGCCGCTCAGACCCCCTCCTCGGCCTGGAGCTCCGCGAGGCTCGATCCCGGTGAGCGTTTCGGGCGGAGGCCCCCGGCTGGGCGGAGGCCCCCTGGAGCTCCGAGAGGCTCCGCTGGTGCATAATGAGAAACAGAGTCCTGAGGGATGAATCCTCGAGTGGTCGGTCCAAAGTCCAACGAGTGTGTGTGTCGATCTGTGTGTCACAGTGATCCACTATTGTGCGTGTGCGCGCGTGTGTGTGTGTGTGTGTACAATAGGCCACTTGTCTTGTCTGTGCGAGTGTGTGTGCGTGTGTCTGAGAGTCAGTAAAAGAGTGTGTGTTCCCTCCTCAGTGCCTCTCACTCTCTGCTCTGCTGATCTCCCTCTTTCTGACCGGCTTTAAGAGAGAGAGGATCCTCCCCTTCACACACACACACACACACACAGTTCACATTTCACACACTGCACCGACTGGTACGCACAACAAACACCCCCCCCCATCCTCTTACTCTCCATATTCTCCATGTCACTCTCTCCTCCTCACCCCCCGGCCCCCATTTCTTCTTCTCTTTCTTTTTTTCTTCTTCTTCCTCTTCCTCCTCTTCACTGGTGACACACAGATTTTCCCTCGTTGTGTCAGTTTATCTGAAGCTAACGTGAAGCTTGTGTGTCCTTTAACGTCGCTGCTAAAGTCACAGAAAGCTCCTCCTTCTGTTTCCCCAGATATCAGTCGGGTTTATGTCCAAATTCAGAGGAAATTTTAATCAAATCTCCAGAAAATCAGCAGAAGAAATCGTGAACTAATGTGTTAGAGTTTTATTTTGTTGGCTCGTCTCTGCTTCCTGACCTCTCTGTGGCGCTTTAAAGTCGCCTGACCTCCTCCTTTGCTCCCGTTGCGCCTCCTATAGCTGCTAGAAAAAGAATAACTGGTGTCTCTGACTGATGAAGTTGTAACTGTAAGTCACAAAGCATCAGCTAAATGAATGTGATTGGATGCAAAGAGCTGTTTTACTCCACTAAAACTGAATGAAGACCATAAGCGGCCTGGAAAAAGCTGGTAAGTGGACCTCGAGTTTTGTCGAACAGCTATTTCCATGAATAATTAGCTTCCATGCTAATGTTCAAACATGCTTTTTTCTGTTCGCCGTGGCTTTGGAAGCTCTTGTGTTGCAGCTGAAGAAGAAATCCTGAAGCCTGAAATCTGTGATCAATAAAAAGAGGGAACCACATCACGGACAGGGAGGAGACACAGCTGTCACATCTGTGAGTAACACATTCCCCACACGCAGGACGTGAGCTCAGGGGACAGCGAGCTGGACGAGGGGGCTCAGCAGCACTTTGACACGGAGACACGTCTGACGGAGGCCGCCTGAAGCTGCCACAGGTGAGCAAATGAAGCGCTCCCCTAATCATGACCGCCCAGTCCGGCCTCAGCCTCAGCAGAGTCATCAGCCACCACCAGTGCCTGGACCTGGGGGGGGGGGGGGGGGTCATCCTGCTGCTGCTGCTGCTCACACCGACGCCCCCCCATTACAAAATCTCCCAGTAGAATCTGAGTGCCAAAGACTTTCTCACGTTTCATCTGTTGTGACAAAGAATTACCTTTACTTCAGTCACTCGTCTCTCTGGACTGAAATATGACCGACTTTCTGAAAGGACTTTAACCTTTCACAGCCGTTCACTTCTATTAATGCAGTTTCTTCCACGTTTCCTCAAACGCATCTTTTCCTCCAGTCCCAGTTGATCCAGTGAGGACACATCTGCTGGTTTGACATGTTTGACCTCTGAAGGAGTGAAGAGCCGCACAGGCTAAGCTAACGTAGCATGTTAGCTGTGTGTCACAAGTTAATTGACAGTTAGCAGTTGATGAACACTTCTCCCATGTGTCTTCATCAGGCATCCAACAGGAATAGGAGCACTGGGACGGCCTCATGATGGCGGACTGGATCGATCTCCAGGTCAAGAGGTCAGTTCAGGGAGCGGGAATGTGTCCGGTCACAGCAGGTGTGTGTGGACGATCATGTAGCTGCAACTGTCAACCTGAGAGTTAATATCAGAAAATCATTTCTAAAAGTGCATTCAGACATACGTATAGTGTGTGTGTGTGTGTGTGTGTGTGTGTGTGTGTGTGTGTGTGTGTGTGTGTGTGTGAGATCCTGTGAGTCACGGTGTGAACTCTTGTTAAAACTGTGTTTTCATTCTTTCAGCCAAGCACATCACATCATAACGCACACCCAGCTGTACCCACAGGCTCACATTTCACTGTACAACACATTCCTCACTGTGTGTGTGTGTGTGTGTGTGTGTGTGTGTGTGTGTGTGTGTGTGTGTTTTGAAGGAAGCAGAGGGGGTGAATGTATGAAACTGAATCCTGTGGGTCACCGTTTGCTCTGTAACACCGGCCTCATATTCACAATCTGCAGGGTGACACGGCACATGTGTCCTGACCTCACACACACACACACACACACGCACACACACAC
>JBBMOE010000024.1:8369021-8398206 GCA_037975065.1 Chaetodon trifasciatus
AGTGAGCATGTTTTTGGTCTGTGGGAGGAAGCCGGAGTGCCCGGAGAGAACCCACGCATGCACGGGAAGAACATGTAAACTTCACACAGAAAGGCCCCGCCTGACCCGGGGATCGAACCGGTGACCTTCTTGCTGTGAGGCACGCGCACTACCTGCTGCCACCATTAGAATAATAATAATAATAATAATAATAATAATAATAATGTAAATATTAAATGAAAGGTAAATAAAACAACAACAACTAAAGATTAAAAAATACACAATATGGTAAAAATAATGCTGAACTTTATTTATCAGGCCAAGATTCACAAAGATTTTCAATTGTTTAAAAAGAAAAAGTCACCTGAACAACACTGAAGACTTCATGCATTTCAAGAACTTTATTAAAAACTGAAAAACTCACGAAACAACATTTTTTTAACATATTTAACAACATGAAATGAAATATGAAATAATGAATGTTGAACTTTTGAGCTTTTTTAAAGCTCCTTTCCTCCAGAAGTCATGACACAAACATTTTTGAACATGTTTAAGTGTGAAATCATGTTTTACTGCTGAACGAATGACTGATGGACTTCTGAGCTCATGAGCTTTTTTAACACTCCTCTCCAGACAAAATAATGGAACAAACATTTCACTAAACACTGAATTTCTGAGCTGTTGAGCCTTTTTAACACTCCTCTTCATCCTCGTCTCCCTCGCCCTCGAGGTAGTCGACTCCAGCCTCCTCGTAATCCTTCTCCAGAGCTGCCACATCCTCTCTGGCCTCAGAGAACTCCCCCTCCTCCATCCCCTCACCCACATCCCAGTGGGCTGTTAGTTGTAGTTGTTGGCAGCATCCTCCTTCCCAGTGATCAGCTGGTCAGGGGGAAACAGCCGGCGGTAGGTCCCTGTGCGCACCTCATCTAAGGAAATGACCATAAATTATAGGCGGGTTTGAATAACTGGGGGAAGAATAAAACATAACAACAAAGCAACAATTATGTCTTTTCTACATTTTATTTCATTTTAGCGATCACAGTGGGCTCCAGGTCCACAAAAATAGCTCTGGGATTGTGCTTTCCACCCTCAGTCTCACTGAAGAAGGTGCTGAAGGACTCATCTCCTCCTCCGAGAGTCTTGTTACTGAGTATCTGTCCATCAGGCTTGATCCCATGTTCCTGAGAAAAAGCTCCCAGCAGGCATTGAAAATCTGGACGCCAGCCTGACCCACGTGGATGGAGATACACTCACTCTGGAGGAAAACAAAGGCAATTTATGACATTCAGCATTCATTTATATACGTTTCAACCATTTCTAATTACATGCTTCAGATTATGCATCATATGTTTAAGACAGCTCAAATTAAATTTCCCATAAAGAACGAATGGGAGGAAGTCAAAAAACTGACAAATCATTGGACTTTTTGGACTGCCTCACTTAGACGCTGAGAATTCAAATTCTGTGAGTCTCTCTGAATTTTTGAGCACACCGTGAGAGACAGAACAAATCTGTCTACAAATGTGGAAAAAACATGCGTGTAGAGTGTAAACTGTGGCTGGGAGGACTGAGAAGAGAGAACAAATCTGGGATCGACTGCTGCACCGACTGCTCGCTGTCTTCAGGGCAACATGAGACTGGAAGTATGCTGATAGTTTCAAAATACAAAACTCACATTGACTCCCTGTGGACATTCCTTTAGGAGGCATTTACCTGCGTCAGGTGAGAAACGTGACCTTTTGGTGACATCTGTTCGATAGACGTGTGAAGCTGCAGGTCTCAGCCGAACCAAGCGAACACACAGGAAGTGTCTCCTCTTCCTCTAAATACTGGTGCAGTCGAGCGGTTATTCAGTGCAGATTTATGGGCGAATTGCACCGTTTCTGAGCACGTTATGAACTTGGAGTGACTCTTAGTTCACTCTGACCAAATGGAACAAGACTGACGCAAAACCTGTGACAACACTCCGCCCACTGCTGAGCACACCTGTGGTGCAATTTCCCGCCGATCAGCTGGAAACTTGCAGGTTGTGTCCATGAAGAGCAAGCTGTCCTGTATGCACCTGCACCCAGAATCACTCGTCCACTGCCCCCCCCAACCCTCTGAGCTCAGAAACACCATCACTCATACACACACACACACACACACACACACACACACACACACACACTCACACACACACACACATCTACTTCATCTAGTGCTGCATTGAAGTGCAGTATTTCCGTTTCATGCAACTTTATACTTCTGTATGTATATTTGTCTGACAGCTTCAGTGACAAGTTTCATCGCCTTCCTTTCCTGTGAAAACCACGTATCTCCAGATGTCTTCATGTTGAAAATAATATTAAAAGTCTCTCCCCCTCTTCAGCTAAATAAACTCTTTAAAAAGCCTCTTGCATCACAAAGCTGAGTACAGGCTGGTTAAAAGTTGGTCGTCACAGGATGGTGATGCTACGAACGTGATGAGCTCATTGAATTGGATGCAGCGCTGTAGATTGAGGCCTTCTGAACATACACGTCCAGCATAAATACTGAGCTTTTAACAAGAAGAACACGTGACCACACCACAGCTGCTAACAGACGTCACACACTGGACATGATGCTTCATATTCATTTATTTATTTCTGTTTTTGAATCATTTCAAATGTGAGTAAATTGAGGTTTAACTTTAACCAACATGGCGAACACTAATGTAACCAAATAACCTACTGTGCTGATGAGGCCATAATAATGTGTATGATAACTGGTTTAATAACTTTAACTTAGAATCAGACTCTAACTGTTGAGTCAGCAGATTGGTGTTTATGCTACAGAGGACAGAAGTCTAACATCTTCCAGGTATTACAGGCGTTTGTCTTTTTGCTCTTGGGAGCAGCAGCACTGCAGCTAAGTGACAGCAGAGTACAAAGGTGGATCCTCTTTGGCTCGTCTGCTGTCAGAGCTCGCTTTTAGCCGAGGCACAGCGTACACGACGTTATCGCCCTTCCCACAGAGGGCGCTGTTGTGCATCCGGCTGGAAAAATTCAGCTCAGAGTAGGTGAGTTTACTCGGGTCGTCTTCAGCCTGGAAAAAGAAGAGAAAGAGGGGTCAACGTCCTAACGTCCGTCAGACGCTGACATCCGTGTTCGCTGGCTGTCGCTCTTCATCTTGTCTTCCTTTGCTGCAGGTTTCCTGCAGTCAGCATGTGTCAAACTGTCCAACAGCGCTGAATTCACCAACGTGTCTTTAACATCTTCAAGTCCAGTGGCTTGTTTTGTTCAAAAACCTCCAGAAAGAACGTCATTTCCCTTTGGTTAGCTTTTTTCTGAGCCCACAGTTAAAGTTATTGGTTTCTCCTGCGTGTGGTTTGGTTTATGTGAGAGTTTACCTCAGGAGATCTGATCTGTCTGTCCCCTCCAATGTCCTCGTACACGTTGTTGGTCTGCAGGAGAAGACGGCTTGGTTTGTATTCACATCAGCTTGATGCTTAAATGTCCAAAATGTTCTGAAACTCACCTGTGAGACAGAAGCGTACTCCGGTTCCTCGGGAGGCTCTGAAGGACACAGCAGTCTACAATCAGTCTACAACCTCCTGATCTGAACTTTGAGCGGCGTTTGGGTTTGAAAGGTTAATTTCACGTGCACAGAAACGTCAAACGTTGAAAGTTTCCTGTCTCTCACCCTCGGGTTTAGCAGAAATCTTCCTGCAGTAGATCAGCACAGCCAGTGATAACAGGACGACCAGCACAGCCAGAGTCAGACCCACATAGAGCCCGACGTCTGCAGCAGTTTGAGCACAAGTGGACAGTTTAACACCGGCCAGTTTACTGTGACACGTCCTGCTGGACTCTCAGGTAAAAGACACATTATATACCTGTACGATAACACCTTGCCATGTGCAGTTTGATGTTCTTTACCAACATCGTACCCCGGCTATAGATAATACTCATTACTGCCTGGTGTCCAGTAAAATCATAGAACAGGACAGCTCAAACATACTCCAGGGCGGCTGTGGCTCAGGAGGACAGCGACCACGAGGCTGGCGGTTTGATCAGCTCCTCCTGTCCACATGTCCAAGTGTCCTTGGCTGAGGCGTTAAATGTAAGACGAGTCAAATATGCAGAATAATAAACTCTGATGTCTGCACAGTGAATATGACGCTACAGCCAGGAGCCAGTTAGCTTAGCTTAGCATAGAGACTGGGAGCAATAGGAAACAGATCGCCTGGCTTTGTCTCCCTGATGAACACGTTGTGCGAGCTAGGCTAACCAGCAGCTAGCTGTAGCTTCACAGTTAGCGTAGAGACATGAGTGGTATCTGTCTTCTCATCTAACTTCATGAAAGTGGTTGTGTTTCCTCTTCTGTTAAGAAACAGAGCCATTGCGGTAGCTTCTGTTTCACTAAATACTTTCTCGTGGTTCTTTACTCAGCCACGATTGGAGCATTGAGGAAAAGACATGGCTCCTGATTGGTCAGTACAAATCCAGACTAACGGATGCTTGAATGTGAACACACTGTGAACGAAGCTGCCATTTCAAGTTTTATCTTGCAATTATACGTTCACACATACACTTTAACACACATACATAAGAGACAATGCACACACTCTGTTTGTCTCTCTGCAGCCACTAAAGCTCATGGGTAATGCAGTGTTAATTCATTCGTCATGACCGAGGGGGATTTTTATTTCAGGAAGAAGAGCGAACCCGTCCATCGTGGGCCGGCTGAGCGGCTCCGCCGGATGCTGGAGGACCAGTTACCTGAGCTTCCTGTCAGTCATAGACTGTCATCAGGGCGTGGACGTACCTGCAGCTGGTGTCATCTCAGGCTGCTGCTGGTCGGAGCTTAAAGTCTGCGTTGTTGCTGCTGCGGGGGCTGAAGTGGTCGAACCTGTGAACGACAGAAACACACGAGAGACGAGATGCTTGTGTGTGTGTCCGAACTGTTAGCTTCTTCACTCTCGTTCCACTTAAACTCACCATCCGTGACAACGAGCGTGAACTCCCGGAAGTGACGTAACAAACCTCTGAACGCAGCACACCTGTACCGCCCCGAGTCGGACATGTGCAGCTGTGTGATGCTCACGTACAGAAATCCTCCTGAAGAAGATGCTTCTACGTATTCAATGCTGTATCTGCCTCTCCGAACTTTGACCCCGGTCGTGTCAACAAGAACGTCCTTTGGTTGACACGTGTCCTTGCAGAAGTACGTCAGGGTTGCAGAGACAGTGAAGGAGCATTCGACCACGACGCTTCCTCCAGTTTGTGCATAGAGGGTTTTTTCTTCTGAAGGATTTTCATCGTGCAGCGCCGCTGAAAAGACGAATGATCGACAGGTTATTTTGATCCCGGAGGAAGATTTTGACATTTGATTTCACTCTGTTTCATCGATGCTTTACTGAAACAACCGGCTTTGCGAGTTGAAGTCGTAAAAAAGATGATTTAGCTGATAATTAATGAACAACTTTATGCAAAAGTTGTGCAGACGCTCAGGTGTTTTTGACAAACTCTACGTCTGACTCTCAGTCTTTAGCAGAGAGTGACTCAACTGATCTACAGTCAGCTCAAACTCTTAAACCTGTCACACTGATCAGCTATCACCTGGAACATGAAGTGAGTGTGTGTTCGTGTGTGTGTGTGTGTGTGTGCAGCCGTCAGCGTTCACATGGATGATGTCACTGAACAGCAACTTTTCAGACGAGGTGGAACCTTCCTGCCTTCTGGTAGAAACTCACCATCGATAACGATGATTTCGATCTGCTGGTTTGAGAGTCTGGTGTTGGAGCCACAGCTGTACAGCCCTGAATCGGACTTCCTCAGCTGTTTGACGGTCACAGCAAGCCGTCCTCCTCCAGACGCTCTTCTGTATTCTATGCCGTATCTGTCTCTATGAGCCGTGACGCCTGTTGTTTCAATGAGAATGTCCTTTTCTTCACAGCTGTCCCTGCAGAAGAACGTCCTGCTTCCGGTGCGAGACAGGGAGCATTCGACTGTGACGTCTCCCCCTTCGGTCCCGGAATAGACGATGATCTGGGCGTTAATGGGACCCCGGTTTCCACCCTGCAAAGCTTCAAAAAGATGAGCAATGATTAGTTTCTGTCTGTCAGATGCTGCAGTCTGATCACATGTCATGTTCACGTTAACGTGGACTTTGTAATGTCCTGAGAGGGAACAGAGTTTGTCCAAATGTTGCACTTAAAGAGTCCAAACAGCCACAAACCAAAGAGCCTTTCAACATTATCTCCTGTTGCACTGTGTCTTCCTGTTTTTAAGAGCTGCAGTCAGTCCACAGCCCTCACAGCGTTTCCCACATAATGCTGATAAATCACTCACCAGCTGGTTTTGTTTTAGGAAAAATGATTTAGTGTCTTAGTTTAGTGCCACCAATCAATTGATAACAATTCTGTTGGTAATGTTTTGTTTTTCAAACAAAGACATCAAACTCTTAGTGGTTCCAGCTCCTCAAACATCAGGATTCAACACTTTTCTTCATGTATAACAGGAAAGTGGGTAAACTGAACTTTTGTGGGTTTTGAGCTGANAACTCAAAGTTCAATAAATAATAACTAATGAACTCGAGAGACTCTGGAGCTGGAAGCGAGGAAGGAGGCAAGGCAGACAGCGTGTGAGCAGGCCGAGGAAAATCTTCCGGCACTGAGCAGGTGGAGGAGCTGGCTGAAGTAGCCAGCGGCTGATGAGCTGATGGCGCTCAGGTGTGTCTCCAAAGTGGCCAGGAGATCGACCCCGCCTCCTTCCACACTCCAGTGCTGCAGAGAAGGAGAGCGAGAGGAGAAGGGAGAAATCAGAGGGCGGAGGACAAATACAGGCAGGGCAAGAGACAAAACAGTGCACAAAATCGAGACCACAACAGTAACCTCTCAGAGATAAGGGCTGCTTTTATGTGATCAGATCAATGTGCTTGATATTTCCTCACAATATGAACATTTTTCATAAAAATGATGACAGAACCGGTGACAAAGGGCAGCCCTGCTGGAGTCCAGCGTGCACCGGGAACGGGTCCAACTTACTGCCGGCAATGCGGACCACATGTGGACTGGTTGGGCAAACTCCCATGAACCCTCAAGCACCCTGTGGAGGGTATAGAGCTGGTCCAGTGTTCCACGGCCGGGACGAAAACCGCATTGTTCCTCCTGAATCCGGGGTTCGACTATCGGCCGGATTCTCCTCTCCAGTACCCTGGAATAGACTTTCCCAGGGAGGCTGAGGAGTGTGATCCCCTGATAGTTGGAACACACCCTCTGATCCCCCTTTTTAAAAAGAGGGACCACCACCCCAGTCTGCCAGTCCAGAGGCACCGTCCCCGACTGCCACGCGATGCTGCAGAGGCGTGTCAACCAAGACAGCCCTACAACATCCAGAGACTTGAGGTACTCAGGGCGGATCTCAACCACCCCCGGTGCTTTGCCACCAAGGAGCTTGCAAACTACCTCAGTGACTTCAGTCCCGGTGATGGATGAATCGACCCCCGAATCCCCAGTCTCTGCTTCCTCTGCAGAAGACATGACAGTGGGATTGAGGAGATCCTCGAAGTATTCCTTCCTCCGCCCGACAATATCCCCAGTCAACAGCTCCCCACCTTCACTGTAAACAGTGTTGACAGAAAGCTGCTTCCCCTTCCTGAGGCGCCGAATGGTTTGCCCTAACCCTAACCCCTAACCCGGTTGGAGCACTTTCCAGTACCCCTCCCAGGGACTCCAAAAAGGCCGGGTACTCTACACTGCTGTTCGGCCCATAAGTCAAAACAATAGTGAGAGACCTATCCCCGACCCGAAGGCGCAGGGAAGCGACCCTCTCGCTCAGCGGGGAGAACTCCAACACATGGCGGCTGAGCTGGGGGGCTATAAGCAAGCCCACACCAGCTCGCCGCCTCTCACCGCGTGCAACTCCAGAGTAGAAGAGAGTCCAGCCTCTCTCAAGGAGTTGGGTTCCAGAGCCCAGACTGTGTGTAGAGGTGAGCCCGACTATCTCTAGCCGGTACCGCTCAACCTCACGCACTAGCTCAGGCTCTTTCTTCCCCAGCGAGGTGACATTCCATGTCCTCATAGCCAGAGTCGTCGTCCAGGGTTTTGGTCATCGGGGCCCCCGCCCACGACTGCCACCCATACCACGAAGCCTCCTCCTTGAACCGACACCTTATTGTGGTGGAGGAGTTTGAGTACCCGAATGATCCTAGAGGCTATGTTTTCTGGGGCTTAATGCCCCTGGTAGGGTCACCCAAGGCAAACAGGTTCTAGGTGACGGCTCAGACTAAGAGCGGTTCAAAACCCCCAATGAAAGAAAAGTCAGCGAGGAAGAGTACGTCGCCCGGATTGGCGTTACCGGGGCCCCACCCTGGAGTCAGGCCTGGGGTTGGGGTTCGCAGGTGAGCGCCTGGTGGCCGGGTCTTTGCCCATGGGACCCGGCCGGGCGGAGCCCGAACGAGCGACGTGGGCCCGCCTTCCTGTAGGCCCACTACCCACAGGAAGGTTCAGAAGGGGCCGGTGCTTTCCGGTACGGGTGCCTTTCCAAAGAGACCAAAACTTGGTTATGCCTTTGGACAGGAGGGTTCTGAGCAGCGTCCGCGAGGCTCCTCCTGCACCTGTTCTTTAGCCGGCTTATCATCCGGTGTCACCACTGACAGGCGTCCAGATGAAAGGTTGAATGAAATGTCAGATTTCTGTCAATTTGGACGTTGTTGGAAACATCTGAGATAATGTAAATACACAACTTAACATAATAAATAACAGTCTATTCATTTTTAATGCAGGAGTGTTACATATTGCGTGTTTCAGTTCATACTTTCTCCTTGATGTTTTTGAATGTACAGTAATGTTAATAGTTTCTCTTTGTATTATATCTTGTTTTTCTTGCTCTTGACACACAGACGCACACTGGAGCTGATTTTTACTTTGGACAGCTGCATTTTGGGGAACAGCCTTTAAATTTAACGGTCCTTCGTGTGGGATTTAGAGACATCTAGTGGTGAAGCTGCAGAGTGCACCCAAACTGAGTACCCCTCCCCTCACTCTTCCTTTTCCAAGCATGTAAGACAAACTACAGTTTGTTTAACAAACCCACTGCCTCTGTAGATATGAAGGGTTCATTCTAAACTAATGAAGGCGTAACTGTTCTTAGTTTCAGGTTATTATATGTTCATGAAAACATCTTCATGAATAGTATTTTACATTCAAAGCACTTTGAGCTGTAATTCATGAAAGGTGCTGCACAGATGAAGTCTCCCCCTGAATCCTCGGCACTGGTCCACTGTGGGAAGACAATATCCAGAAGGACATGTTTCACATGAAATTGACTTGAGGCCTCTTTAGACAGGAAGTGCTGCTCTTACTGGAATAATGTGGTCGGTCCACCATCATGAGGAACTGTTTCTATCTAAAAATATCAGATTCTGTAAAAGGCTCTGTGGAAAAAATATCTCAAGCGACATCAAGTGAGCTTTAACAATTAGTTTAACTTTAAATGCAGCCTGCAGTTTCATATCCTGACCTGTTCATCTTTGTACCTTCCTCTGTTTGTTTACACGTTTTTAATGTGTAAACATTTCATGTCGCTGTGCAGAATTTGGGGATTTCACTGCTGTTAGGTTCAGGTTAGGTTAGGTTGGAAGATTTAAGTCATACTGAAACTCTGATTCAAAGAAAGAGACACAGTGTCCTCAATTTGGCTGTGGACCCCCAGGAAGTTATGTTATTAAATGGAATCATTAATATTGGCTTTCACATCCCCAATTATGTGGGAGACAAGGCTCCTGAGTTTCTGCTCAGGAGTGAGTCCACATTCGGCCAGTTCTGACTGTAACTGCTCTGCAAAGACGAGCAGAAGCCCTAAGCAGACACTCAGACATGGCTTGTTCCTTGACAGGCTGTTTTACTGAGGTCAAAAGACTGCAAAGAGATACACAAAGAGTACCGGGAGACATAAAACAACTACAAAGAGATGCAAAACAGCCACAAAGAGACACAAAACAAACACAGAGACGCAAAACAACCAAAGAGACATAAAACAGCCACACAGAGATGCAAAACAAACACGAAGAGATGCAAAACAAACACAAAACAAACACAAAGAGATGCAAAACAAACACAAAACAAACACAGAGAGACACAAAATAAACAAAACAAACACAAAGATGCAAAACCAATTAAAAAAAGATGCAAAATGACTACAAAGTGACACCAGACTGCCACAAACAGACAGGGCAGACTTTACAACCAGCAGCGCTCCCAGTAGACCACACACTCACAAGACTTTCAAACTGCACTATAAAACACATCAACTGTGTTCACTCATACTGTGAAAATATTTTATTTGCTCAATCTCAACTTCAGGTGCAATATGTCAATCTTTCAATCAGGTGTATTATTACTCCTATGTGCAATATCAATACTCCAGTCAGGAGTACCATCATCCAATTGCAATATCAGTACCTATTGTTCATATTTCTATACTCCTTGTTTGTATTGTTATTTTGCTTGTTTGATATTTAATGTCTTTTTACTGATGCCCTCTATTTCTGCTATCCACTTTGCTGCTGTAATACCTGAAATTTCTCCACTGTGGGACTAATAAAGGTATATCTTATCTTATCTTATCTTATTGTGATAAAGTCGCTGAGAGCCGGACGTTTCAGTGTTGTGCCAGTGAATTAAACAGCTGAACAGTTCATTGGTAATTCAGGGTCCCTGAACTGGCTGCAGTTTATCAGGTTTCACTCTGAATAGAAAGATCTGAGCGGCCACAGACGGCTGAGGGTCACATGATCACAGACAGACAGCCGTTTAAAGCAGAAAACCACAGACGATGTGGAGAACTGACAGTGAACATGTTTATGTTGCTCTGAACCTCAAACATAAAGACAAGCCTTTGACGGGTTGAAATGCTGCTCAGCTGTCTGAAGTGAAGTGAATATTCAAAGAAAAACGTGGAAACTTGCTGATCTTCACTGAACGTTCAGTCTTCAAGTCGAAATGAAGCGGATGTAAAGTGACCTCCGTCAGGTCTGCTCTTGCTGCATCATGAAGACGTTTTGCCTTTTGCGGCCTGCACTTCTCTTTTCACTGAATTCTACCTGAAGAATACATGTGAAGTGTCAACATTATCAGGCATAATCAAAGTCACACAAAGTGCTACCTGGATACCTTTCATTTTAACTGGACACGACCGCTGACGTTCACTCTTTGCTTCCTTTTCATTGGTGGTTTAATAGTATTTTCAAGCAGAAGTGTTCCATCATTTCATTTCACTTACTGTGTCACAGCAGCTTCGTCTTGAAATAACTGATCTACACAAATTCATGTACCACTTTACCATCATATCTTCATCTTCATATCTTCATCTTCATATCTTCATCATATTGTGGGGGCAGCTAAAGCTACAAGCTAACACTGAAAGTGGGAGTGGATAGAGGATAGAGGAAGGAAATGTTAAAGCAGATTCAGTTTTATGCTTGATCAGACTGACAGAGAGTGTGAGGAGTGTCGTGACAGAGGTGAACTGTTCTCCATCAGAATGAACGCCCGCTGCGTTCTGTTCTTCTGCTTCTCAGGTGAGAATCGGTCACCTGACCCTCTCCAGCTCTGCTGTGCACGTTCGTCCAAATGACGCGTGCCATGTGTTTTTCCGGATGTCGTTCTCTGACTTGTTCTGTTTCTACTTCCAGCTGCAGCTTTTAGCCTTTTAGCCTTTTAGCCTTTTAGCCTTTTAGCCTTTTAGCCTTTTAGCCTTCATTAACCTGCATCATGGTTCTCTGTTCATCTCCCCAGCAGCACTGTGTGGTGGAGACTCCGGGCTCGTCAGCGCAAAACTCAACATTTACTCAGCGACTAAAGGAGGAAATGGTACAATAAATTGCTACTTGTCTCTGTCTGGAGACAGGAAGTTCTTCTGCAGGGAGCAATGTGAGGCAGAAGATATTCTCATTAAAACAGATGGCGTGGTCGCTCACAGAGACAGATACAGCATTGACTACAAAAGCAGTTCTTCAGGAGGAGGAATCCTGTCTGTGACCATCACACAGATGAGCCAGTCTGACTCTGGACGCTACAGGTGTGGTTTGGGCGGAGGTTCGGTTCCAGAGTCATACACTGACTTTGAGGTCAGAGTTTCAGAAGGTGAGTTTCTGCTGAAACTGATTTATTTACCACATTCAACGTATTTGGGGGGCGGCACGGTGGCCTCACAGCAAGAAGGTCACTGGTTCGATCCCCGGGTCGGGCGGGGCCTTTCTGTGCGAAGCTTGCATGTTCTTCCCGTGCATGCGTGGGTTCTCTCCGGGCACTCCGGCTTCCTCCCACAGACCAAAAACATGCTCATCGGTGACTCTAAATTGTCCCTAGGTGTGAGAGTGAGAGTGAGTGTGTGTGTTGCCCTGCAGTCGGCTGGTGACCGGCTCAGGGTGTACCCCGCCTCTCGCCTGCTGACAGCTGGGATAGGCTCCAGCCCCCCCCCCCCCAACCCCGAAAGGGATAATCGGGGGTATAGAAGATGAATGAATGAACATATTTGGGGATTTCTTGAAGCATAAGAACAAATGAAATCAAGTGAAATTGTGGGAAGAATCTCATTTTATTGATGCTGTTTCAAATCATTACCCCAGCAGTCACAGGCTGTGGTTGAACTGGGCAGCTCCCAGTGGAAATGTGATCAGGACGCAGCGTCTCATAGTAACTGCTGGTTTTTTCAACAGCACCGTTGGTTGGAAACTCTGGTTTTGTCCGTTCAGTCGCTGAAGGAGACAATGTGACGCTTGGATGCAGCAACACAGTCTACAGGAAGCAGAAGTTTTTTTGTAAGGGTGAATGCAAGAAAGACGAGGACGTTCTGATTGAAACAGATGGAAACAGCGCTCAGAGCGGCAGATACAGCCTTGAATATAAGGAGGGATCTACATTCGGGCTGTATGTGACCATCAGAGAGGCCAGCAGGTCTGACACGGGACAGTACAGCTGTGGTTACGGCAGAGCTTTGTCTCCAGAGTCAAACAGGAAGTTCCCCGTCATTGTCATCATCGATGGTGAGTTTGTGTCTAACTGAACGCCATAAGAATGTAGAGTTCTGCTCAGTGCACATTCATTTAGAGAAGAGGAACTGATAATGACAACTGATTCATTCATCATCAGGGTTAGGGTACAGTATTGATCAGTACTGATTCAGAATCTCTCTGTTTCTTCAACATCTTCCAAACCAAACTGGACCGTTTCCGTCACCGCACGCCAGCAACAACGCCGAGTTTAAGCTTCAGTTCAGCAAGTTTCACGCCTCCATCGGTTCTGCCTGGAACCACCGACCAGGTTCCAGGTACAGTTCACACTGTGAAACACAGCATAAGAACACCGTCCAATGAGAACTAAGAGTTTCCTCCAGCTTCTGTTTCAGCACAAAAGACAGGCCACTTCACCAAAGAGTTTACATTCATCTTAACAATAAATATCTTTTCTATTTTCTCCAAGTTGACATGATTTATTATCGATTAAAGCTGCTACACACGTCCTGTGTTTCTCATGATAGAAGACTACTTTTTACATGTGATATGAGCACATAACAAGTCAAGAAACATCAAGACCAAAGCGGCTCCACCCTGCAAACGTGACTGAGGGATGAAGCAACACTATTGGTCAGTTGAGTGTCAGAGTTTCCTCATTGGCTGTTCCTTTCACAGTCAAAAGGTGTGAACCTTAGACGTGTCCTGTAACTCCAGATTATTGGTGTATTGGTGAAGCCCTCTAAGGTCATTGCTTGTGAGTTCACGCTCACACAGGACTGAAAGCTTTGAGTCGACGCCCACCTCAGTCTCACCTTGCATATAAGTTGATCTGAGACCAGCCAATCAGCTCCCGGCATCCAACAGTTTCGCCACAATATAGCACACTGACCACACGTGGTCCAGCCGTGTGCTGCTGCACCGGGTTTGAGCGAGCCTGTCTTTGCACACCACTTTACCTGTGAGTCAGTAGTGCCAAGATCAATAGTGATCAATAGTGATCAATAGTGATCAATAGTGATCAGCATCAAACATGTGTGCTTGCATGAGAACAAACACAGCAGGGAGCAACATGTAAAAACTTTGCTCTGCAGCACAACTAGTGGTCAGAGACTCTGCAGGGCTCCTTTAAGACAAAAGACAAAAGATCCCTCTCCATTAAAAGTGCATGTCTCTCTCTCTCGCTCTTCTTCTTTTCCAGCCCCCTCCTCTGCCTCTTGTCCACGTTACTTCTGGTATCTGGTTGTATTTGTGCCCTTGTGTTTCGTACTGATGGCCGTTGTTCTGCCGCTCATCATATGGAAGACAAGGAAGACGCAGAGGACCACCAGAGCAGGTGCAGACAGCATACACATGAAGGTGACTTCCTTTAGCTTGTTTTCGTGGGTTTCGATGATTTCTCTATAACTGACATGTTAGTGTTGCAGGTCAGGTATTAGTAAGTTTCTCATGTCTGCAAAAACATGCACAAACTGTAGAGTTACGACCTGGACTTTGGAGCAGAACAGCGTGCACGGCTGTGCCTGTCAGCTGCTCCACAATCGTATCCTTTATGGCCTAATACCTAAAGCCTGACAGTCGACCTCAGCTGTACTCTGTATGTGGTGGTGATTGGTCGTTAGCATGTTAGCACTTTGGTAGCTGCGGCCGCCTCCATCGTCTTCAGTGAGGACACCGTGTCAGAGGTGCTGTCGAGCCGTTTAGCTTTCAGGGTTGATGAAAGTTCAACCTTTTCAGCTTCCCAGGTCAACTGTGGCCACGACCACAGAAGCCACAGAGAGGGAAACCATACGGGAGCTCATTTTCCTGCCTTTCATCTGAATTTCCTGAATG
Source organism: Chaetodon trifasciatus (assembly GCA_037975065.1). Taxonomy (NCBI): domain Eukaryota; kingdom Metazoa; phylum Chordata; class Actinopteri; order Chaetodontiformes; family Chaetodontidae; genus Chaetodon; species Chaetodon trifasciatus. The sequence continues at coordinate 8,383,812 of JBBMOE010000024.1, forward strand.
ATTCTCCACAGACAGATCCGTGGAGACAGCCTGCGAGCAGCATCAGCTTCGGATTAAACAAGGTTTACCAATTAGCAAAACTTTCTATATGTCTCATGTCATAGCCAAACATTTCCTCTTTTGGAGACACAGTCTGCTCTGTGTAGCTGCCTGAGGAGATCGTATTGGTGGACAGCAGCAGCCTCTGGTCTGCACGCTGGTGACACTGGAGGCAGCTGGAAACAGACATAAGCAGGCGACACCTGAGGCAGCGACAGCTCGCTGTCCAAAAACACCTTCAGTCTAATCAATCAGCTGATCAAAATATCAACCGCTGAGCCACGACGACGTGCTTAAAATGTCATTTATCTGACTCTTTATGTTTATATCTGGCTCTATAAATCTTAGATTTGCAGCTTCTTACGGTGAGATCTATCTCTTCTCGCTCTGAAAGTGCAGTTTGAATAAAGTTTTTAGACTTCTGTCCATTTGAACTGTTGTCAGTTTCCTCTGAATGACAGACTGTGTTTCAGCTTTGATGTCATTGTTGTTTGATTTTCAGGCATCTTTCACTCCACCAGCATCCACATGTGAAGACTCCATCTACGAGAACGTCCAGAAAACCAGAGAGGATCAGGACCCGATCTGCTGAATCTGGATTTGGTTTTTATTGTGCAGCTGTAATGTTTTCCATTTTATTGCTTCGTCAGATATTATTTTAACAAGATATTTTCTTCAAAGTTGGTCATTTTTCAGAGGGTGTTCAGCTTCTCCTCACTTGATTAATCTAAACCGTCCAAACATTCAGGTGTTCCACTCTGCTTTCTTCTAAACTTTGAGCAGCACATAAAGAAACCAGCGCAGTCCAGCATTTACCAGCATTTCAATGAGAGTCACTTTGTGATGAAAGCAAACAGAAGTCAGATTTGTTAATGTTATTGATTGTCATACTTCATTTGGATTGTGTTCTTGCGTTCAGATTTTTGTCGAGTTTCCTCAAATTAGTGAAACAGCGCCCTCTGGGTTCTAAACGGTGTAAATATTGGTCAGCCTGTGTGGTGATCGACGTGCTCTTACATTACAGTTTTTCTCTGTCGCTTTGCTACGTTTCTGGAATCATCCTCAACATTTACAAAACAGTGAGCGCATTTCTCAAAACAGTTGGTACAAATAGTGAAACACCATGGATCACCTGCAAAAGGCAGTTACTTACTCAAAATCCTTAGTTCATCTCTCAAAGTAAATATGTGTGTCAATGAACATGTCAGTCCATCAGAAGGACATGTCCTCATGTCAGTGTGTGCTGATAAGACAGTCAAACTGCTTAGTCATGTTGTCAGTATAACAGTGTCCTCTGGAGGGACGTTCTGATGGAAACTATGGCTGAAGTTTGATGACAGTTATTGTAAACTGTGAGTTACACCTCAGTGTATGTGGGAGATGGACAAGATTCACATTTGTGCTTTTACTGTTTGTGCTGTGATGTGTTGACAGACCATGTCACTGTGGTACAGAAAGGAACAGACAGCACTGCATAGCACAAAGAAAAAAAGAAAAAACAGAAGTAGAAATGTGAACGTGGGACGATCTGCTGAGGGAAAGTGTACGTGCAGCGCTGCAGGAGTTACAGAGCGTCTTCTTTACCTCCGGACGCTCCTCACATTTCCCTTCATTAGACAAAGTCACCAACTCAGGACAGATTTAGAAAATAAGCTTAATGGAAATAGAAATATGACATATTCTGACAACTTGTTCAACCGTTTTGCATGTTAAGACTCGTGCGGTGAACTAATGCCTAAATGTTGTGGGGTGAGACTCTTTAACAGAGACCCATTAAAATACATTTTGATCAAGATGAAATCAGCAATTGATGACGTAGGAAACAGCAGAGAACTGCACAGAATCATTTGATGGATGAACCGAAGCATTTGGAACTTGTTCAGAGAAATGAGAAAAGTAGCTTTTGCTGTCTGCCACTGTGAGACGTGTGTGTTGATTCCTGTGCGTGATTAAATCTGATTGTTTTATTGTGATGTGTGAATCAATGCCGTGTGAGCAGCACAACAGAAATAACAGACGTTGGAGGCTGATCTGGTGCGGATCAATAATTTCTTCCCAAATACAGGATTTAAGGCTAACAGGACCATGAGGCAGGCAGGTACAGGTGACAGGTGACAGGTGGCAGGTGACAGGTGACAGGTGACAGGTGACAGGTGACAGGCAGGTGACACGCTTGAAGGTACAGGCTTGAAAGCAAAAGCGTGAAACCACAGAGCAACATTTCAACTTTTCCTTTTTTATAGATAGATTTTTGTTTTTCTTCATCTTCTGTTGAAGTCACAGCAGTTGACGTCCATATAAGTAGCATTACTGCCACCTGCTGGACTGTAACGGCTTCACAGTGACATCTATTCACAGTGTCCACCCAAAGTGATCCCAGTTCACGCCCGGACCCAGCGGTCTGAGTTTGTGCTTTCAACCAGCATCTGCAAGTTTCCCTCCAATAAACTTCCTGTCCTCATGTGGACCCTCAAAAATCTCCATTAATGTTTGCAAACATCGACACCAGATAAACTTCTTTTACTCATTTGAACGACTCTTCGTCCCTCGTCTCCCTCCTGAATTTCCAGTAGTTGTTGGTTGAACCACTCCTGACAGCTCATGGCAGGGAACGAATGACTGAGCCCACGTTCACACGGAGCAGGGTATGTTGGAAAACGGATATTTTGGTCCCTCCATTTTCAAAAATAACATCGTGCTCACAACATCGTTTTCAAACATGTTGTCGTTTACATGAACCCAGATAAACACGCCGTCGAGCGCATCATAACTCTGCCAAACCACTGGAGTGAGTGTGAACAGGTCGCTCACATGACGTTCAGTGTTTTCAGTCGCATGTTGTGACGCTTCAGAACCTAAAACGCCGTTTAACCGTGTTTACACACCAACACATAGCCGGCGTTTTCACAAATCTAAACTTTGGCTGGAGTTTTTAAAAATGATCGTTTTCAGTGAAAAAAAAACTCAGTTTGCGTGTAAACGAGAGGCCAAACCGCATGAAAACATATGAGTTTTCTCCTAAGTGTAAACATAGGCTGAGACAGCAGATGTACTGAGGAGCTAATGAGGGAATAAGGGACAGGTGAGGTGGTGTCGGTGGAGCCAGTAGGAGCTAACTGGCTGGTGAAAACACTGAGAGCGGAGCAGGGCTAACGAGGCCTGATGCAGGGCAGCTGTGGAGGAACCAGCAGGCTGTGGAAGGAGCACAGGACGTAGAAAAGAGCAAACTGACAACAAAACCCCAGAAAACACAAACAGGTTCAAATCTCAGAGTGTCAGGGTTGTTAAAGCCCGTCCTTTCCAGCCATCTGAGCCCTGAACTCAGACCTGAACCCAAACCTGAACCTGTACCTGCTCCTGCTTTCTGAAGACCTCTTCCTGTGTCCTGGCCTCTCGTCCGTCCTGCCTTCTTCTATTTGCTCGACTGGCTTTCTGTCGTCACCCTCCAGGCCTGTTCCTGACCATCATCTTGAGGAAATGTCCCCTCATCCTGCCTGCCTCACAGTTAAGCTGTATTACAATATGAAATAACTTAGAATATAAACAAAGAATAACAGCAATTCTTAAAGACAGAGAGAGACAGAGCTGTAAACTATGTACCAGCATACAGGCAGAAAGGTGTGGGGATGCACAATGAGTATCACTGATGAGGTAAACTGTGCATACAGTCAGATTCATGCGGGGTCATAAACCAACACGCTGCTCGGCAGCAGCCGAGCCTGTCGGCTTTCAATAACTGACCCCAAATCTTAACAGATTTGCAGTTTGAGCAACTCCTCCAAATAAAGACAGAGCAGCACGTCCCTGAGCCACTTCTTAGAAGATGGAGGGGAAGTGGGTTTCCAGTCTGTCCACATAACCTTTTAGCAATAACCTCACAAAACACTAAGGCTTGCTGGATCAACCGAAAAGATCAGTTCATTTCCCAGAGACTATACTTCCACTATTCGTAACTGCAGGAAAGGTCCAAGAAGGTGAGTCAGGGTCCGCTCACCTGATTTCCATTTGTCGTTAACAGCTGTGAGTGATGGAGGGATCCTCCTCAGATGGTCTTAGATGTGATGCATGGCCTTAAAGTGTGCAGGCTGAGGTCAAGCCCTGACGTCACAGTCCGCCTCTGTGAGTCACTTTAGGGACGCCTGATTCTGAGATGTCTGATGAGCTCTGCAACGAGGGTAATGAAATCAATCAGTTATGTTCATTGATTAGTCGTAGTTCGTGATGGCGTTGCACTGGACTGCTTTATATTCAGAGGATCCTTCTATTAGATCCATTAGATCTATTAGATCTAGCACTCTTACCTTCAAGTGGAGTACCACAGGGAACTATTCCAGCTCCCCTTTATCTTACTATACACTTTCATCATTTTTCTTGTATTGGTTTCATGTCTCTTGTTCCAACTCCACCCCGGGTCTTACTCATCTTCAGTCTATATTTGTCATACAGGTTTCCCTTTAGCAACACAGGCTGGATTTAAGTAGATTTGAGTAGATTTACATACAGCTCCATGCATCAGAGCATGTCATGTCATAGTATAGCTCTCCTGGCTCTCCCATCCTTCACATCTTAACTGAACTCATGTCAGTTCCAAGAACGCACAGATAATCTGGGCGCAGTGTTTAGGATGGAAAGAGGAACGACTATTTTTGACTAGTTGGCCAACACTGAGTTTACTGAATGTCCACTTCTCCCTCTGAAGTGCAGCTTGAAGAGAAAGTAATCTGAACACTCTTGTTTCCTCTTTTCACCCTCAGAATATGACTCATTCACACTTACAGTAACTGTGGCTGACATGCAGAGTTTGATCTGGAATTTCACACCTGTGCTTCCGCAGCCCTTCCTTTACTGCTGACTCATCTCGTTTACATCATGCTGATTTTAATAACGAGGCTCCAGTTTGGCTGGTGGGTCGTTTTCATTTCATTTTAGTTCAGACTGAAATGTTTAAATAACTACTGGACGAACGTCATCCTCTGGTCTGCAGCGGCTCCTCCGACTCCTCCTGACAATCCGCTGACTCAGTGTTTTTAATGTGAAGCAGCGGCGGCAGGAAAGGTTAGCATTAGCAGCGACAGGTCAGATTCACCTGGATCACAGGCTGCATCCTTAAACTGCTCATGCTGAGGGACGGCAGCGCTGATATCATCAGTAAAGTCATGCTCAGTGATGCTAAATGTGCGCCTTTTATGCTCTTTATATGACGTATGTAGCTTTAGCTCAGCTTTCTGTGACTGCAGACCAGTGGAAAAACAAGACACACCTGTATTATGATGAGGAGAAAGTGTCCTGATACAGACAGACAGGATTAATGTCCTCGGTCTGGTCAAACACACTGATGAGCTGTGACACACAGGAATCATCTAATGAGGAAGATGCAAATGAAGAAATTCAGACGATCCTGCCTCCAACTCAATGAAACACGATCTGAATCCAGCACAGGATGATCATTTAGGAAAGTAATTATTGAACATTTTGACAATAATCAGATTTATGTTAACTGGGATCATTGATTAGAAAAACAAAGAAACGCCGCACACTGGTCCATGACGTTACGCAGGGATCTTCTCTGTCTCCAGCTGAGAGAGGCAGAGTCTGGTTGGTCAGAATGAAACTGACCAAACACCAGGACTTATTTTTAACTGCTCTGCATTTCCTTGTTGTTACTCGACTCAAAATAAAGCAGACGTCTGAGGTAGAGTTCATACACTTTACTGCCGAATGCTGGAATGATGCTGGTTATCCTGAACACTGATGACATACTTTATTCAAAGTCTGGACATCTTTAAACTTTTTCAGAAGTCTTTCACAGTACGTCGGTGACTTCAAACTCAAACTGTTAGACCTCCAACAAACAAAGACAGTAACCATCATCACCACTAACAGATACCTTTAGAGCATATAGAAATCAATGCATGCAGCTTTTACAGATGAGCCATCCATCCCTCCAAGGGCAACTTCATGTTATACTCTTTTTGTATATAATGTACATATTAATATATAGTTGGTTTTTATTTTATGTTCCTTTTTATTTGTCCATTTGCTCTTTTCTGCGCCTCCTTCTCTTTATTCTTTCTGTCTGTAACAACATCATTTTCCCAGGGTGGGATCAATAAAGTTATATCTTATCTTATCTTATCTTATCTTATCTTATCTTATCTTATCTTATCTTATCTTATCTGAGGCTCCAAACACAAGCCAGGTGTCATTTTCTGTAATTTTCTCTCCTGAAATATCGACATTAAAGTCAGACTTAGAGACAATTCTTAAAAATCAGGACAAGTCATGAAACATCAGGCTGATAAAGACATGTTAAGTCTTACATCTGAGGGTCTGCAGGACCCCGAACACAGCACTAGACTTAGGTTTATTCTAAAGGTCAAGTCAGGTGCCGTGAAGTCCAGCCCACAGGGCAGCACAGGCTGTGGGTCCTGGTCCTGGGTGTGAGACAGCTATAAAGGCTGCTTCATCAGAGCAGCTCAGAGAGGAAGGAGTGACGTGACGAAGGTCTGCAGGATTCATCTCCATCAGCACGGCATTCAGAATGAACATCCACCTCGTTGTGTTCCTCTGCTTCTCCTCAGGTGAGAACTGAACACCTGTTTTTAAACGGCTTCTTAAGATTCAGCTTGAATTCCACAAATGTTGAAATTATTATTATTATTTGTATATAAAGAGGCAGAAACCTTTTAAAAAGCTTGTGGGTAAAACATCTAAAGCAGAGGAGGAAGATTTCAGGCTACTCATCATCCTCAGTAAATCTGACAGAGGATGAACTGAATTAAGAGTCTGATGCAGCTCAATGTGTCGTAGAATGAACACAGATAAACGAAACATGCATTCTGATACGCTGCAGATTTACCAGATTAAAGCAACAAGTCATAATTAGACTGAGAGTACGACCAGAAACATGCTGAGTACAGTCAAAAGCACAGACTAGATCAAGGAACCAGGTCATTCTGGTCGTGGATCTCTGAATCTCCCAAAGGTTCAAATGTCTCACCGTTAGAGGGACTGACGGTTCAGGACATGAGAGAAGCTCAGAGGAGATGAAACTGCCAACAGCAGGAGGTGAGCAGAGTGCAGATCTGTGGGGATGTTTCTCAAAATCTGAATCATCGGAGGAAACAGAACGATTGACAGACAAGGATTATTGGTGATACACCTCAAAGTCCAAAGGCCGCCTTTAAAAATGAGTCATGTTTAGTGTTTTAATTTTAAGTGACTGGCAGGCTGAGTCTTTGAGTCTGTGTCTTCAAACACCAGAGCGTCTGCTGGACAGCCTCGATGTGTAACCTGACCACAGGGCGGCCATCACTTCTCTAGTTACGAGCTGATTTTATATAAAAACATGCAGTCAGGCTGAAAGCTGCGATGCTTTGCAGCAGTGGAGATCACCCAGTGCTGCACAAAGGATTACAGTTAGCTCCACCTCACCCTGCTGCAGCATCAAAACGCTGCCTACGTGTGAGTGCATGTAATATAATAACTTCAACACTGGTTTCACTGCTGAAATGAGGCACTTTGGGAGGTTTGACTGCAGAACTTTTACCCGTGCAGCGCTTCTTTCACGCTGTGGCCTCCACTTAAGTGAAGGACGTGAATAATTCGAGCTGTGACGTGTTCTTCATCTTTTCAGGAGCTCTGTGTGCGTTCCCCGTCTTCACAAAAACTGAAGGAGAAGCGTTCTCCTTTGGCTGCTCCTTTAATTCGCTTCAAAGCAACAAGTTCCTCTCAAAGACGGAGTGGAAGAAGGAAGATGTTCTCGTGGAAACCAGCGGCGTGAGCGCTCAGAGCGGCAGATACGGCATCACATACGACACCGACTTCCAAATCTTTTATGTGAGCATTTCACAGCTCAACACGGCTGACTCCGGACGGTACAGGTGTGGCCTGGGCAACGCTTCCCTTCCAACATCACAGCGCGAGTTTGAGCTCAGAGTGACAGACGGTGAGTTTCTGGTGATACTCGTGGAAATGTTTCTGCATATTTTACTACTAATAATGAGAATAATCCTAAAAAAGAATGAACATTATGCTTATAACACCACACACCAAACGCAGGGAAAAGAGTGGAGGATTAAAACCACAACTAACACATTAAAACACATTTAAAAACTGCTTAAAAATACAACAACAGCAACTATTAGAACTCCCATAAGCAGCTCCACCACCAGCATCTTAATAACTGTGAATGTGAGAAGTGCACAGGATTAAAAGATGGCAGTGAGGTTGGAACAGCAGAGGAAAACATGTTGAACAGAGAAGTTTTCACATGAGCTCGTGGACCTTTTCGAGGCGGCAGCATCAATGTTTGTTCTTTTTGTAAAACACACCTGAAGAGGGACAGGTGAGGAGGCAGAGAGGAGGGCAGTGCCTGGGTTTTGCTGTTGCATGTTGGATTAACAGATGCAACACGACTTTCATTAAAAAGGCTTCTTTCATCCGTGACTTTTCTGAGGAGAGAGTCGAGGGAGCAAAGATTAAAATGAGTGAGTCATGTTTCATGGAAAGAGGAAACCAAAAGGAGAATCAGAGGATTTGTGGTGTTTTGGAGAAACTGCTTTTCTCTTGAATCAGGCTGTGGTCGAAATAATGGAAACGACTTCCTCTTTCACGTCATCCTCTGTGGAAAAAGCAAAGTAATGAGATGAAAGACGTAGAATTCAGATGAGGTTCAGAAAAGACGAAGAAATCTCAAAAGAATCACACAAATTTTCATTTTGCTGATGCTTTTATTGAAGTACAGCCGTGATGTGTTGTGATGTGCACAGAGAAGAGGCTGAACTGTGCAATGAAACTCTACATTTAAGTTTTCTCAGGTTTGAAACCATGATGCTGCAGAAGCAAGAGGTCCTGCTCTAACCTCACCTGTTCCTCCTCTCAACAGCTATGTGTGAAGCCAACACGACTCTGGACAGTCCAGGAATGACCGTTTGCACTGAGGCTGAAGGTGGAAGCGTCAGAATCAGATGCTCCTTATCTTCAGCTGAACTCTTCAGCTTGTTCTTCTGCAAGGACGGATGTAAAAAACAGGACGTTCTCATTGAAACCAGCGGCTTCAGAGCTCAGAGAGGCAGATACCGGATCGAATACGAGAGGAACGGAGTGTTTCACGTGACCATCGCCAACCTGACCAAGTCTGACTCGGGTCTGTTCAGGTGTGGAGTCAACATGCCTTCTTCACCAAACCCGTGCCAGGCGCTGGAGATCAGAGTGACAGACGGTGAGTTTCTGCTAAGACTGTGTGTCTGTAGGATATTTCTGTGTGTGTGTCAGTGTCTGATCGCTCTGTTTGTCTTCAAAGCTCCAACAACTGCAGAGCCAACCTCGACTCTGCTGCCTGTCACACCAACCTCAGCCTACAAGCCAACAACACACAGTTTGTCCAGTTCAGGAAGCTGCACGCCTGCCACAGCTTTCCCACCAATCACCACTCTGTCTACAGCCGCAGGTACGGCTCATACACACTGCTTCCAAACCGTTTCATCATCCAGATCAATTCTACTTAAAGATTAATTCCCCCTAAATCATTTCAGACGCAGACAGGCAAAGAAAGACAATATGAAATATAAGAGATGCTCTTTAAATCTCATCAGGATGACAGTGACTGAACAAACGTCCATGTTCCATCACGTGATCAAAAGCTGATTCATAATATCAAGTAGCTAACAGCTATTTCTCTTTTAAACTCCTAACATAGTCCTAAAAGTACAAGAGTGTATCCAGAGTAACTACAATAATAATATTAATGATAATAATAATAATAATAATAGTGCAACAAGTCAGACAGGAGAAAGCAGTCAGGAAGGTGTAAAAATAACTGATAACTTCATAACTTTGATCTCCTGATCAGGTCACACTTTTAATTTGACCAGTATTTTTGTTTTTGACCACATACCTGGAAAACTGATGGCGTCCCCTCAGCCTCAGCAAATGTTAGCGTGCTGTATGTTTTATGTGAGCGTCTTGAATTGAAGCTGAGCTGCTGTTTCTGCAGTGTTTGATGACCACCTGAGGATTTCTCTAAATTATCCAATGATTGTTTCACAGTTCCAAACATCATCTTGAAGCGCACGGATGAAAGACCTGCAGGTAGTTACTCGTCACAGTTATGGCACCAGCAAGCGCAACACTTTTTTTCACACGTATCTGCATTTTTGCACACGTCCAGTTTGTAGATCAACACTGAGCTGTGGATGATGCTGCACTCACATCAGCTTTGTCTGACTCTTCAACAGTATTGCACCATCTTGTTCATACTCTGCTGTAGTAGTTTGTAAGTGGAATTTCCCAAAAGCATCTGTCTGTCATGACGTCCTGTTGTGAACAAAGTGTTGCATGGGCTCGTTGGACCGTTCAGTAGAACACAGTGTGAATGCGCTGTGTGTCGAGGAGACGGTGTGACAGCTTGTTTGACCTCTCTGTGTTTTCATCCAGGCGTCCTCTTTCCACTGGTTTTATGTCTCGCTGTCTGTGTTGCGCTGTTGCTGGTGATGCTGGTGGTCCTGTTCAAAAAGAGGAGAATGAGGGACTCTTACGGTGTGTTTTCCTCCATCTTGGTTTCTAAATAATGACTTCTAATAGGGAACCAAATGTAAAACCTTCTGCTTTACACCTTATGTTCTCTGTGTCCAACAGGACCAAACCCCGCAGGACCCCCCAGCAGTGAACACATAGAGGTGATTTTATGTCCCGCTTTCTTTCTGGTTACTCTCACCATCAGCTTCCACCACTAAAGCTACACTGACGTTATGTTTTTGTCACTGCAAATGCAAAGTAATCGGAAACAAGCAGTTTTATTGCTGTCGTGCTCTCAGCCGCATGTTATTAGCATGTTAGCATATTAGCATGTGAAGTTGCTTACTGTTACCATGTTACCGTGCTAATTTCAGCAGGCTTGCATGGATGTGAAGGGCCAAATTGAATGTATTACCTTTTTTTATGATGCTAGATGAGACATATGGCGATATGTGACCACGGTGTTAGCTTGTAGCTCTGTGTTTTCAGCTCAGCTTTAACACCAAGTAGCTTCATTTTAGCTTCAAAAATAGAATATCAGGCCCCAATACCTGTCAGGTGTGCTGTCACTGCTTGATAAAGTGACTGTTCATTTAATTTTTTTCAGTGTGCCACAATTTGAGGTTCACTTTCCAAACGGACAGACTCGACCGACCAGACCAGCAGGCGTCAGCATCTACTGGATACGCACACACAGCATCACTAACATGTTTTTCTGTGCCAGTGCTCCTTCATTTGGTTCACATCCATACACTTTGCTTTCAACACGATTACAATCATCTGTAAACCTGCCTTTTTTCACTTCAATGACAACGATACAGCTGTACCCTGATTTTAATATGAAGGTTGAACAGTTTGACATTCATTTATTAATCATGCTTAGTGATTGTGGAGCGTATGATGGGATTATGTCGCTGGTAGGTGTAGTTCATGTCAGAATTTCAAGTCCTTAAAGGGACCTAAAAGTCCAAAATGTGCCATCATGGACTCACCTTCGTTTCAGCCTTCAAACACAGCGTGATGGTGGTTCAAGTCTGTCTTTCAGTGAGACGCGTCAGAACAGATCTGAGGTCCTTTAAGCGAAGAGGAAAATTCAGATTACTTGAATATGAGAGTCGCTGCTGCAGGTTGAAGTACAGAGCAGGTGAAAATGGTGTTTTTGAAATGTATTTCAGGCATTTACTGACAAAAGTCTGCGACTCAAACTCAAGCTCCTTCTTTAATCAGCCTGTGTGGTGACTCCAACACGTTCTTTTGACATTTTGACAGGTCAAAGCAGGAAAAGCACAGGTGACGGCTGCATCCCATTTCGGCTCCACTGCCCCTGTAAGGTGCATTGTGGGACATATTTATTATTTTTTGTGATTATTGATGTGTTTCGAAACAAAATGGTGATTGAAGCCAGAGGGAGGAATGAGACCCAGCTCACGTCATGTGGTGTCATGTGACTGCGGCCTGTGGACACCACAGGGAGATAATGTAAGTTAGAGAAACAGTGTGCGCAGGAGTGAAGGTGAGGGGTGGTCTGGATCTAAGCCCACAGGAGGAGGAGAACTGAATGCAGCATAAAGGAGAGTGCTTTCATAAGTTTGCTTTAGCTGCTCTGAGACCAGTTTATTGTGCGCTGTCTGGTTCAATAAATCTACCACATCAGGCCTCTGACTCCTGGTGATTATTGCTGAATTACTGAAGAGTGTGGAAGAAGATCTGAGCTCACCTGGCCCAGGTGAGGTTCTTTTCTCCCACAGCAGGCTGGAAGGAGCCGACGTTGACAAGACATCTAAGATGTTCCTCATCAGACCAGCAGGTGTCACCACAGGCCACAGATCAGGATTTAATTAAACAAGCCTCATCATACAACAGCAATGCCTCACAGCACAGCTGATTTCTAACATTTATCTGCAGAGTACATCTCAAATCCATGTAACCAAATGCTTCACAGAGGCTGAAAAATAAAACAGCTCATAGAAACATCAGCTTTTAAAAGAAAATCAAGAAGAAGACAAAAAGAAGAGAACAGATGAAAAGAGTGTGTTAAAGGAAGGCTGCTGTGGTAACATGTGGGTGAGTGTAAAATATCCGTCCTTAAATCATCACTCGCAAGGTGTTAAATGATAAATTTAACATTTTCACATAGTTTTCTTAATGCCTGCAAATCGAGCCCCTGACCCTGAAGATCAACTGTATGAGCAGGTCATTAGGACCCATATTTACATTTAGTGAGGTGGCGACCTCTAGAGGTGGGAGTAATCATGACAGGAGCCAGGTGACGCACTACAAAAAGCAAGAAAGTCCACATTTGGGGGAAGGTGGGGTGGATGGACGGTCAAACAAACACTTTGACCCAGCAGACGGCCCTTCACGTCCGTTCTGAAGCCACGCAGCAGCAACATGAGAAATATTCCTGCTCCTCTTCAGCTTCCTGCTGTCAGACAGCCGCTCTGACTCGTCATGTTCAGTGGCTCAAAGAAAGATGAGGGGACGCTTCGTACGTTTCACTTCATTTTAATTTAATTTACTCAGAATTTTCACATCGTTCACGACTAAAAATGTCTGCACAAAGCTTTGTACACTACACCACTTTAGATTAAAGAATCAAATCCAATAATCCACAACATTCAATACTTAGTTCATGCATTTCTCAGTGTTAATCTCTTTTTACATGGTCCAGCACAGCGGTGGACACCAGCAGCCACACCGCACTGGGAACCATCTGCTGAGGAAAAACCAAACCGGCAACAAATTTAACATTAACACGTTCAGATGGTGAAAAAGGAAAAGAATACAAATAAAAATGTGGTCGTACAGGAAGAATTCCTCAGAGAAGAGACCAGAAAATCATAAAAAATGTAATCAGGTGACCCTGTTCCCCTCAGTGGTCTCCAAAGGCATTCTGGGAAAGTGCGTTATAAATGATGCACCTGTGAATGAAAAGGTAAGAGAGGAGTGAAGCTCACTGAAGGTCACAGCACGATGACATCTGACAGTCAGATATAAAAGCAGGGTTGTCCCTTTAATGCACGTCGTGGGTGAACACTGAATGTGGGTCAATACAATCTTCCACCGTGTGAATCAGTCACTCGTGATTACTTATGTCCATGTGTTTCTGCGCCGGCGTCGCCGCCATAAATCTCTGAACAGTTATTGTCTTTGGAGAACAGAGCCGCCTCGATTCTGAGACGCGAAGAGAAACATCACCTGACTTCTCGACTTTTCTTCCGAATCTGCTGAAACTTTTCTTCTTCTGTGACGACAAAAAAGGTTCTGATCTGAAAGGTGGTCGTTCTATCTACACTTCCTGCTCTGAGCATCATCACAACATGATCTGCACGTTTATGAACATTCATAAAGTCCAAAAATTAGAACAAATTTCAAAACATCTGTCTTCTTCTGTCTTTGTCTCAGTTTGTGTCTCCTTGCGTCCTCTCGTGTCTTTCTCATGCTGCATTTACTGTTCGCCTTCTCAGACTAGGAGATGGAACCTGTGACCTTCAGGTTCACAGAATGGTCTCTCCACCTGCCAGTCCATCAGGGGACATTTGGTCCAAAGGGCGCAGAGAGCTGCCGTAAAGTAAAGAGGCAGATCAGGATCCAGTAAAACCAAAAAAGGGACGTCCAACATCTGATCTCTGAACAGTTTTTTGTTCCACCATCAGCCTTCAAACAGGTTTTTAAGATATTGCTGCTTGTCTGGGTTCAGTTCTGCCTTTTCAGGGTTATTCTCTGACATCTCCACCGTCTCCTGGTGCACTTTTCTTTATCCTCAAACCTCTGTTTACTTCTTTGTACCCTCCTCTTCCTCCTCTTTGTCATTCTGCTTGTTCTCACCATCAAAGGC
>JBBMOE010000024.1:8398602-8428403 GCA_037975065.1 Chaetodon trifasciatus
CTCCTCCTCCTCCTCCTCCTCCTCCTCCTCCTCCCTGTCCTCGCCGTCCTCAGATCAGACCGTGGTCACAGAGAGCAGAGGGTTGTAGATTTTCTTCCCGTCGGGCGACCTCGAGCCGTGAGCCAGCAGCTCCTGGATGGTGATCCAGTTGTCGAGGATGCGTCGGTTCCTCTTCTTCATGATCTTCTTCTGGCTCAGTAACAGGATGTTGTTGCTGGGTGAGTCCTGTCGGGGGTGAGGCAGAGCGATCTGGGATGATCGGGGGTCGGAGGCACCTCCTGCTGACGATGAGGAGTCCCTGGACATAGAAGCAAACACCAACACTGATTAAGACCTCAGTCTATATTTAAAACACATCAAAACTCTGTGGTAGTTTTGCACATTTTAGTACGGAGCCCCCGAAAAGTCCTGAAAGACAGAAACATACATATTTTTTTTATCTCGTGCACAAAACAGGACTCTTTCAGGACTCGTTAAAACCTCTCTGATGTGATAAACTGTAAAAACCTCCTCGTAAACAAGCATTTTTGCCATTTTTGACAGATTTGACTGAAGGTGCAGACGAGGTCGATGCAGTGTCTTGTGGCGTCACGTAAAGAATATAAGTTAATATCCTGTACAGGCAAAATTAAAAGGATTATCTGCCCGTGCAGAGAGTGATTAGTCTGTTTTAATGTAAAATAATCTATTTTAAGTAAATCTTTCTTTCTTTTCATTCTTGTGCAGCAACCAGGAGAGTCTCCTTTCTGACAAACTCTTCAGATTACTTTGTGAAAGTAATGAACTACTCGTCTGAGGGAAGCAGGTTGAAATATTCTTTGCAGACGTCTTTGTTTTACAGACAGAAAGTTTCCTCTGTTCTGTTAAAGCAGGTTTGCATGTGTGCAGCTTCCGGGCAGCCGTTTGTTCCCGCCCGTCTCCTCCTGCTGCTCGGTTATGCAATCACGGCTTCATAATAGAGCTGTGAGCTGAGAGCTTTCAGAAATAGTTGGAGTGCCAGAGGGAAACTGAGTCAGCCGGTGACCTTCTGTCAAACCCTCCTATGCAAATGTTGGTTTGATTTTCTGACAGTGAAGCTTGCAAAAAGCCTTTGAGCAGCCACTGAGCTTCAGACTTGGTGCTGCAGCCTCAGAAGCGTCGTGTCACTTAGTAAGGTCCAGTTTTATTCCTCAGTCTGAGCTCTGGCTCTTTACATCCTGCTCTCACAGGTTTGCACTGAGCTCACAGGTGGCGGTGATGATGCTGATTAACACCTGTGAAGGTCTCAGGTGAACACAGGCTCAACCTTTGTTTTAAAGAAGATTCGCTGTTTGTTTCAGTTTTACTGTTTCAGATTCAGGATTTCAATAAATGAAGTCAGACTGAAGGATCATTATTTGCACTAACGAGCAGTTTGTCTTTGGATTTTCACACTGTGGTGTCTGATCAGCAGAGGAAGGTGAGAGGAGTAAACTCTGAGCTGGACAGTGACGAACCACCAAGAGAACAACAATTTGAAAGCAATAAAAACACTTTAAACATGTCATAATGACCTCCACCTCAAACATTCATATACTGCACATACTACACATGTTCTCTATATGTCCTCAGTGGAGTGACTCCACAATTCGCTCTTTCAGGATGAGTCAGGCACTGTTTTATGTGTCCTTCAGTCATTTTTCTTTTTAAACCTTGGGACAGAACTGGACTTTGTCCCCTACCTGTCTCCTCTGAGGTAGTCCAGGCGGCTCTGCATCATGAACTCTCTTCTTCGTCGGTATTCTCTGGCTCTCAGCAGCTGCTGCTTCCTCTCCTCTTTGCTCCAGTATCGGCCCTGTTGGAGGACAGTTTGGAAGATGTTTATCTCTGGTTGAATGAGCAGTGAATGAGCCTGATTGATGTGATATCGTTCCAAATAAAGTTAAGAATATTAACGACAAAGTTCTAAATATCAGAGGTGAATATTTGAGATTTATTCTCAATAAGAGCAAAGTCTGAAAGTGTATTAAAATGTTAGGTGTGCTGTTGCACCGGGTGGTTTCTGTAAGTCATCTTGTGTGACTAACAGATAAAATGTATGTGTGTGTGTGTGTGTGTGTGTGTGTGTGTGTGAGCTGACTCCACGGTGGTCGGGTTAACTAATATTTGAGTTATTTATCTGAAAGGAGTCTTGTTTTTAGTTTGTTCTGGCATCTTTTTCATCGTTTTTTGGTGAAATTGAAATGATTTCCTGCAAAATATTATCTTTGACTCAATAAACCGTCAGTAAATTATAAATATGTTATTTTAACAATGTTGTCTGGGCTCAGTTATTTGAAACAGGATGCAGTTTGAGGTGAATTGACCTAAATCTCGATGGCATCTCAGACAGGTGCCCTACACGTGATCAGTACTTTGCTGGTTGACAGGTGAAGTGACAGTTTTGGGCCTCCGGTCTCTTAATCTGCTCGTGAATCCTGAAATGGATCCTCGTAACTCGCCGTTTGCCGCCTCTGCTGCACAGACCTGTTTCATCTCACTGGCAGCGTCGTCGTCGGTCGTCATGCCGCTGCGCTCCTCTCTGATCTTCATGGCTCTGGCCTTCAGCAGACGATCCCTGACCGGCCGCTTGGCCACGTAGCGAGTGCCATCGCTGCGGATCTTTACCTGGGATGGTTCATATGGTTGAGATCAGCGTCATGAAGAAAATGGTTCTGATATCAGTGAACATCACGGTTTGACCAAGCTCGGCTCGCTTCACTTCTCCTCATTATCTACCTTCCACTCCATGCGCTGTGGCGAGGCCGGCGGTGACGAGTGTGTCAGCCCGAGCGGTAAAGCCAGGCCTAACCGCGAGGCTCTTGTGCGGTGGTCCTCCAGACCACACGGGGCGCTGTTCACGCTCCTGGGGCTGGCTGGGCCGCTGCTGCCCGTGCCCATGCCTCTCTCCTCGCCCTCGGCCCTCGCTCTGTCTCTCACTCGGTCCAGGGGGTCCACCAGGCCCTCGGAGGGGAGGGTCATGCAGCTCTGGTAGCGCTCTAACGGCTTGTTGTGGCCGTGGTGTCTTCGGGTGAAGTAGGGACTGGACTCTGCACTTCCACCTCCGGGCCTGTCGGCGGCTCCACCTGCAGCGATAACAAAAATATAAAAGATTAAAATCACGTTTAAAGGTTTAATTTTTTAAGTTTTCTTCACCTTCAAACACTGAGTTTGTCCTGGAGGTCTGACTAATGTTCTAATGGTTCCTCCCTCCTAAAACATTTGAAACCAACACGTCCATGTTCACGTCTGCTGGCAGTCTTCTTCTGTCGTGCCTTTGCTGTCATGTTTCCTGACTTGATACTGCCACCAACTGTTGATCAGTGGAAAAGAGTGAAACCAACAGACAAAGCCTCCATTCATGACAGGAATGGGCAGTTTCTGAGGTTAATGTCAGTCACGTCGGCTGGGAGGCGGAGCTGGGAGGGAGTGCCTGCTGGAGCCCGCCGTTCTGGGTGGGGCTTGCAGAGGTTATAAAGGACCGCCCTTTTGGTCACAGACTGTCTCTCTCAGCTGGGCCTGCTGCAGCCTCTTCAGCCTGTTTCCTTTTGTTTGGCTTGCTGCACCTTACAACACACCTTACACCATGTTTCACCCATTCATCACCCTTCCTACTACACATGTCATTGGTTATTTACTTTTGCTTATTTGTTTGAGTTAAATAAATTAACTTTTGATTGATATATCTGTGTGCGGCCTCCCCTTCGTTGCCGGCCTTGAGCCAGTTGGTAACAAATGGGCCGTTGGTTGATTTGACATTGCTAGCTAGCCCCTGATGAGGCCCCTGTGGAGTCAACAGGAATCTGAGTTGCATCACTCACGCTCCACAGGGATCCTTTAACTTCAGCAGTGTGAGTGATAGCAGCTACGTCACTGGGCTACTGACTGATTTCAGCTAGCAGGCTGTTTGACAAATAGCAGAGAGCATTTTCTGCAGTCTGTGTTTGCAGTGCTTGAACTGGAGAAGGATGCAAGGTGTACCTGCTCTGGAGCCCCGCCCTCCATCAGCCACACCCCTTCTTGGAGAAGACCCCACCTCTCTGGTCAAAGACCTGATGATGGCAGCAAACAGCAAAACGTCCGATGTTTAACCGTAACACATACACATCGATGCAGTTTTAGAAGGTTTAAGCTAACAGGGTGTGTTAATGCAGAACCATCAAAGACACCTGAACTTGGAGGGTGTAGAGGGGGTGGAGCTTGAGCCGTTTGCCACACTACCATTGGCTGTTTCGTACTTCCTGTAAGTGCTGGGGGAGAAGGAGCAGCTGAGGTTCGAGTGGCGTCTCTCTCTGTCTCGGTCCCGCCTGTGACGCCGCGGGGTGAGGGGGGAGTTCAGAGGGGGGAGGCGACCAAGGGGGAGCAGAGGAGGCGGAGACATCAGTCGTCGCCCTCCTTCGTCCTCCTCCTCCTGGAGAGGCGGGATCTGCTCTGTGCTGACCAACGGCGTGCTGTGACAGCTCTCCCCTCCGGTGTTGTAGGCGCTGGTGCTGTCTTTGTCGTCCGATCGCTCTCGCTCCGGCAGCTCGTTGATGGCCGACAGCTCGTGGTGATGAGGGTCGTCATCATCATCGTCATTTTGGTTATCCAGACCTACAAATGAGGAATTTTTGTTTTTAATGGCGGTTTTCATTTTCAAGGCTAAAAAGATTAATGCCTGCTGAGTAACAACATTTGGACACAATTCAATCCCAGCGTCACTTTTGTCCAGTCATCATCTTCATCGGTTTTTGACACAGATCTCATGATGTCACAGAGTGGGCGTGGTCACGGATGCACAGATTGATGCAGCGGAGAGCTAAATGTGAGCCTCACATGTATTCAAACGTGTTGCTGCATCAAATTGTAAATGAGGATTTTCAGTGTTTTCAAATCGTCACACTCTGTTTCTGTTTTACGGTTCTGGAGGAATAATCTCATGTTTTTAATTTCACTGCACATCTTCAGAGAGCAGAAACGGTCGATCGAGTGGCTGTAATGACAGAACATGTTCGTGTTTTCAGTCTTCTGTCACATGAAGGTCAAAGCTGTCTGTGCTGATTCATGCAGACGTGACTCACTGAGGTTTTGTTAGTCAGTCATACATCTCAAAATATTCCCATCAGGCTCCGTGGATACTGAACCGATGACGGGACTTTGGGATGTCGTTCAAACACTCCCGTGTCAGCTGTTATCATGGTTACCTGCTTCAGGAGGGCCCGGTCGCCCGGCTGCCACCGCCTCCTCCTCCATCATCCAGGCTTTCAGACACCTCTCTCTGAGCTGCTGCATCTTCTGTGCTCGGAGAATGTTGCGGCACTTGAACTCCAGGTGACGCAGCTCCTCCTCGATCAGCGCCATCTCGTGCTCGCTTAAAGCTGCGCCGCAGTTCAGGTCCACCGATGAAGAACAACCAGGAGCTTCCTCCTCTCCTTCCTTCTCTGCCTCTTTTCTCTCCTCCTGCTCTCCCAGCTCCGCTTCAGCGTCGTCGCGTTCGGTCTTCGCTGCCTCTCGTTGCTGTTTTTCGTTCCGTCTCTCGTACTGGCACTTGATCTCCAGCAGCTCCTGGTATCGCTGGCACTCTTCCTCCGTCAGACCCGGCATCATCATCATCAGAGGGGGCTGATGGCGGTGGTGGTGGTAATGCTGCAGGTCAGAGGTCAAGCGTTAGCAGCTGGACACCAACATGAGGCCATGGAGGTCTTTCATAGCTTCAGTTATCATAACAAGTTAGCTTTAGGATTAGTTTTTGTACTGTGGAACAGCACTCATGAAATCCAGCTGTGTTTGAAATGTTTAAGACCAGAATTACGGACGATCAGCAGTTCTGTGGAAAATAATCAAATCTTTGAGCTGAGCTGAAATTACTAATTACTTTCATGACCACATAGTCTACTGTTAACATTTCTAGGGTATAAATGTCAAATACAAGTAAGCAGAGCTAACCATTGTCTGGTTACAGTTACAGGTCTCAGCTCAAAGCTCTGTAGGTAATTTTTTTAGCTAGCGGCTTCTAGCTTTAGGGACGGCAGTGCTGGTCGATCGTCATTACATTTGGTTCAGACGTTCATACTCCCCTCATGGTGGTTTCTAATAACTGTGCTGAAGAGCACCATCTTCAGGGTGAAACTTGTGTGCAGCTAATGTTAGCATGCCAAGCTAAACACCATACATTAGCATTTAGCTCAGAGTGGCACTGCAGCAGGATCTTTGTCCTGTTTTGTGACTGAGAGTCTGAATCTCTTTAAAAAAAAAAGACCAGCGCTGCTAAAGAAAAGCGTCCAAACATCAGTTATCCTGAAGGCTGGATGAGTGGTTCATCCTGTCAGCAGGCTTAATGGTTCATCTCTTTTTCTGTAGCAGCACTAAAGGCAGTGAAGTCCTGGTCGCAGCTCTTGTTGCTATGAGACGACTCGCAGCCAGACTGAAGTGCAGCACTCTGGGTAATAGCTTAAAGGGTTTTCTCCGTGCTGAAGCTCATACTGTACATCTGAGTCACCGGGGTCATATTAGTTGGTGAAAGAGGGAGTCCAACTACAGTATATTCTGTGTTTTCGTTCTTGTCAACAAATCCCATGAAAAGCCCAAAACCGACAATGTGTTAGTGAATCTCTCAGTACTTCCTGACTCCCTGTTTGAGCCCCAAACCCATCGGTTCCCTCTGAACCAATGGGACACACACTCACTACTCGCTGTCGGTTCAGTCTTTTAATGGGATTCAATGAAAATCAGTAAAATAAAGACGACAGACGTCACAGGAGCTCATTTTGATACACAGCACCTTGTGGTGGTGATGGTGGTGAGGACTGTACGCTGCTCCTCCTGTCCCTCCTCCAGCTGTCCAGTCCATGCCGGGGAGGGAGTCGGAGCTGAGCTGGAGGTCTCGCAGGTGGAGGAAAGGAGGGGTGGTGTCTCCTCGGCCGTGCCCGGGGCTGGGGCCGAGGCCGGGGCTTGGTCTGGGACTGGGCCTGGTGCAGGAAACAGAGGCGAGTGTTAGACATTAATGTGGCTGAAGGCGATTTAAAAAGGTCAGGAAATTTACCTACTATCATGAAGAAAATAGTCAAAATAGACACGACCCTCTTGGATTTAACCTCTCTACATGCCTGTCCTACCTGGGGCTGGGTCCTGGTCTGAACTTCCTGGTGCTGCCTGGTGTGTTGGTGGTGTTGGTGTTACAGGCGCTGGTCTGATCACCCAGCAGGTCGTGTTCGGACGACTCCTCGTAGCGGGTGCTGTCGTCGGTCCGGCCCACTCCGCTGTCCAGCTCCTGGCTGTTGGACAGCAGAGGAGCCAGGCTCAGCAGGGGAGGGAGGGGTACTGGTGGGTCTCTGTCCTCCTTCTCTTCTCTCTCTCCTTCCTCCCCATCCTCATCCTCTTCTTCCTCCACATCCACATCACCCCCTTCACCTTCTCCACCTCCTCCTCCTCCCGGGCAGGCCAGGCCACCGCCTCCTCCTCCTCCTCCTCCTCCTGCTCCCCCCCGGCAGAGGCGATAGTATCCAGAGAGGTGGGAGGAAGTGAGGGAGCAGGAGGAGGCTCGAGGGTTTGGGTGGAAGCCTCCTCCTTCCAGAGTCAGCTCCATGTCCTCCTCTGGATCAACAGGGTTTTCATTCTGGAAGGACAAAGAAAAGTAATTCATTAATTATTTAAAAAACCCACTAAAAACATGCATGAAGATCACCACCTGACCAATGGTGACGAACAGGAACTGGGTCCCCGGGCGCCGGTCGGATGGCGGCCCACCGCTCCTGGTCTGCCGCGGAGGAAGATGACCAGGATGGGATAAATGCGGAGGACAAGTTTCACCAATTGCATGGTGTGTGTGTGCATGTGCATGAATGATTGTGTGATGAATAAAGGGGACTGTCCCTCTGATTCTTCTTCTTCTTCTTCTTCTTCTTCTTCTTCTTCTTCTTCTACTTTAGCTGAACAGCTGATGCTAATGAGAATCTGACCATTAGACTCTTGAAGTTTTGATCTGCTGGTGTTGAAAGTCGGAAGCCGGAGAATCAGCAGACTCGTTAGGATTCATCCTCTGAGGACCACGATTGTCTGTAATCCAGTCATTGATTAATATATTTCACTGTGAATGGTAGTGCTGGCTGGCAGCAGACTGGATTTAGCACAGTTGGCAACCCCATGGGGTTTGGGGCCATTGCACATGCTCAGCTGAGTCCAGCCCTGGTTGTTATACAGCAGAGGCTGAATCCCCACTGGGTCACGTGACGTTCACTTAGCAGCCTGGTGCTGTTCCTGGACTTTGATCCCTCGAGCAACGCCAGCAGCACGGACAGTGCCGAGACAAACCATCCCTCCATGTTACACCAGATCAGGCTGGAGCGTGTGAGGGGGTGTTTGATTGGAGGGGAGACACACAGACGCAAACCGAGAGCCCAGCTGGAGCAGTCACACATCACCGAGTGCAGAGATTTAAAAGTTAAATTCCCTTTTTACTGCAGAGACAAGGATGTAAAACTGCAGGGAGATAAGTCACCAGTACTCCAGTCATCTTTTCAGGTTTAGACACGTTTGTCCTCATGTCTTCAGGGGCCTTTTCGAGGTTCATACTTAATCTTCGACTTAGGATAAGCTGGTGATATTCTGTAGTTGTAGTTTTTATAGTCAGTCTCGTGCACTGTGTGAATCACAGCCCGATACATCCTCTTCCTCTGAGCTCCGCTGCTGTCCAAAAACCATTCGAAACACATCAGTGAGCCACGCTGTCGCACCGGCCGACACGTTCCTTCATCGTGAACACACACACACACACACTCGCTCAGTCCCACACACACCGTCCTGCTGCCACAAACACTCACCACAGCACCAAATGTGGATTCATCCACCGCTGGAAATAGTCCCCAGCTAATGCTCCACTTCCTCCTGCCTGAGTAACGTTCTTCTGTTTTCAGAAGATTTTCAGAAGACCTTTGTGTGTGTGTGTGTGTGTGTGTGTGTGTGTGTTTATGTGACCTTGATGGAAGAAACTAGGTCACATGGGATAAAAATTCTCCTCCATTTCCTCTCTTCATCCATCATCCCTGCATCATTTCATCAGTCTCTGACAGCCTTTCCTCTCCACCTCCTTCAGCAGCTGTAAAACACATTCTGCTTTTCTGCCACCAGGAATATTTTTACGGACTTTACAAAATATGTAACACCAGTCCAAATGAATGATTTTTTGCATTTAGCTTCCTGAATGCACTTTGATTTTACTGGAAAAATCATTTTTACTGTGGTTTCAACTGCATAACTGCCTCTAGGAAAAGCCTTTTAAATAGATCATGAGCAAAGAATTTTTGTTTTTGTTTTCAAAAATGGACATCAGAGCATTATTTTTCTCAGACTTAAAGTCTTACTAGCGTCCCCGAGAGGCTCCAGTGTTCATTACACTCCACATACCTACATGTATGCAGAGGCTGACAATGTAAAGTCTGTCCTAAGGGGACGTCAAAGGCTCGTTAAGGTTGAAATGGTTGTGCAGTGTCCAGAGATCTTAACCTGAGGTTAGACAGACAGATGTGTGGACGCACGTCACCGTAGTTTGTCCTGCTGTTGAAAGAGCAACAATAGACACCATTCAATAAATCTAAAAACACACCGAGAGAACATTACTCCTGGCATTTCTGCTTTCTCTCTCTTTCATCACAGCTGCTCCCCCCTCCCTCCTGAATCTGTTATTCGCTCAGTCGATAAAACATCCGTCATGTCCGGCTCTGTCTCACCACAACATGTGACTGGCTGAAGTGTCAGAGTGTCTAAATACTGACTGGCTGAGTGACGGCTCATTTATTTAGTTGAGTGTGAGTGCACACCCACACACACACACACACCCACACACACACACACACACACACACACACACACACACACACGCTGTGCACATTCATCAGTGAATATGTATGTGTGTGCTTTTAACTGACATGTATGAATATGCCGTCTTGCAGTTTGTCCTCCGTCAGCAGATGTGGACACACGCTGTGGGACCTGCTGTCATACTGAAAACATTTATCATGCCGTGTGTGTGTGCGTGTGTGTGTGTGTATGTGTGTGTGTGTGTGTGTGTGTGTGTGTGTGTGTGTGCGTGCGCAGAGCCTCCTCCAGAATACATCTTTGTTTTGTTCATATTTAGTTCTAAATATGATAGAAATAAACTGTATAATGCTGCACATATATATATATACACACACACACACACACACACACACACACACACACACTCTCTCACACACACACACCCACCCACACACACACACACACACACACACACACACACACACACACACACACACACACACACACACACACACACACACCAAGGTCTACAATTTTGTCTCTTGTGTCTTTTGACAGCTCTTTGGTTGGTAGTTAGACTTTGACTGATTGTGGGGTGCACAGGTGCCTTTACGAAAGCTAACGACCTCCAACAGGTGCTGCTAAATTAGAATCATGAGCAGGGTGGAGTTGGACTGTTTAAAAGCAGCGTAGCAGGTCTTTGCAGGTCAGAAATCTGTCTGATAAGCAAGTGATCAGATACTTATTTGACACAGTAATATATAGAAATAAATGGTTTAAAAAAAGTCACACAATGTGATTTCTGGATTTTTTTTTAGATTCTGTCTTTCACAGTGGAAATGCACCTACGATGAAAATTTTAGACCCTCCATGATTTCTAAGTGGGAGAACAAATCACAGGGTGATCAATTACTTATTGACCTCACTGTGTGTGTGTGTGTGACTGTGTACTTTCAGTGAAAGTACACAGTCCGTGTACTCTGAGTACACAGTCCGTGTACTGTGCACACCCTGAGCTTTGAGTCAGGACGGAGGTTTGACCGTGTCGTGTCATGTGACGTCACCTCTGTGTCCGGCCGCGCCAGCAGCAGCGAGAAGTTGATGCTGTCCTCTCGGGTCAAAATGGCCACTGCTTCCTCTCTGTTCTGAACGTCCACTCCATTGATCTAGAGGGGACGAGGGGACGTGAAGACATCAGTTAGTTTATGGTGAAACCCCTGACCCTGAATAGGAAATCCACTCTGGAGTTCTTAATGCTGTCTGTTGTCAGCGCCTCACTGTGAGGATTTTCTCCTTTTCTTTGTTATTCAGGATACAAATAAATAATTTGCATGTTTACGAAACCAAGAACTGTACTTCAGTATACTTTGAGGTACTTGTACTTCATAAAATACAGAATACTTTGACCTGCACCACATTTATCTGAGAGCTGTTACTGGTTGCTTTGAAGGATAAACATTAAATACATGCTCAGTTAATAAAATATGATATATTATAGATTAATTATTGGTTAATTATTATTGATTAAAATACCAAATATTATTAAAAAATGCTTAATTTTTACAAATATGAAATTTACAGCATAAAATGATGCTTATACACTGTTACATTTGTTAGAATAATATTCCTGTTCTTGTTCTTAATTAATATTTTTAATGCAGGACTTTTACTTGCAGTGGAGTACTTTTACTCTGTGGTACTGCTACTTTAAGTAAGATACCTGAATACCTTTCCAGCAGGTATTTGGTATTTGCATTTTAATTTCACCACAGTAAAAAGTGACTTTTTGAGTAAACTGAAATATTTGATTGATCGGCTCCAGCAGCAAAATCAGATTATTGATTAATCACACGCCGTGTGGCAGGCGTACACGGTGTAACTGTCTGAGCTGTGAGTCGACTCAAACTTTCAGGGAGACACCACATCTGTCCAAAAGACATTCATCTCTGTGGTGACGGCTGCCATGGGAACCGGTGATGACATCATTCACCTGGTGCCCGGTCACCATGGCGATGCCAGGTGCTGCCGCTGGTCTATTCTTATCATTTTCCACCTTTCCCTTTTCCCTAACTCTGTTTTCTGGAGGTCGGCGGTCAGAGGATAACGAGTGAAGAAATGTCAGCAGGATGAATTTATTCACACTCGTTCTTCATCGTCAGTCTCTCTGAGGAAGAACAGTGAACACAGGTGAGGAAGCAGCCGCTGCGCTGAAGCACAAACATCCGTTTAACAGGACAGAAAAGAGGTCAAACTCCAATTAAACCCTGCTGATGGCTCCTCTCACAAACATGGACAATCACACCGATCTGTGGCACTTTGTTTTAATATCAGAACAAACTCAAACCTTTAGATCTGTCAAATAATAAACTTTGAGTCATTAGTCTTCCTTCATGATCACCAGCACTTACATTGGTTGTAATGATGATTAAAAATATATATAAATAAATGTTTGTACAGTCACGTCCTCGTAAAATCCCTCCATGTCTGCAAGCTTCATATGGCAGATTTTCAAGTTTATCTGATTTACTGTCACCTGTGAAGTGACGTGTGCAGACCGACAGGTGTCTGAAGATGAATCAGTGGCATTTTCTAAAGAGCAGCAGGCGACCGCAGTGAGATTTGTTAGAAAAAGACTCAGAACCAGAGTTAAACACACCACAGACGGGTCCCACAGCTCCTCTCCAGCACATGGTCGTCAGGGTGGTTGTTGGTCTCCTCCACTGTGTGAATGTCCAACACAGACCACATCACCTGAGTGAGGATCATAGACTGAACCTCAAAGCTGTTTTACTGCATTTCCTTCAGGCTCCACTTAGTTTCTATCATGAAGGCTGATGCTTTTATTCTGAAAGAGCAACGCACAGTAAAAGTGTTTCTTCCAAACGAAGGAAGATGTCAAACATCTTGTTTTTTTAGCACCTCGCTCAGAAGAACAGAGTCTGTGAGTCTTTGGTGAGCAGCTGACACTCAGTCAGGACAGTCTGAAGACATGCCGCTGCAGTATCAAAGCGTGTTTTGCAGTATCTGCAGTACATCAGCTGGAGCATGTTTGAAGGAAGTAGATTAAAGCCGAGTGATTCTGCACTCGTTCACTCACTCATAAATAAGCTCACCTGCAGCACGTCAGACACTGTCATGAAGGTAAACAGCCGTACTTCATGACTGTGTATAAATAGTGAATTGTGGATTTTAGTACATTGTGGCTCGTACCATACGCTCTTGTGGTCTAGTAGAAGAGGCTGTAGAGCTGCTGTGCACATGATAAGAAGCATAAGGACGCTAACGTATGGAAAGGTGTGACTGACGGGGGCTTACGGTGGTCTCTGCCTGACAAACAGAGCTGAGCGCTGTGGTGGTAACTCAGGGTGACAATGTGGTCCCCCCCCCCCGTCTCTCTCTCTCTGTCTATTTTTAGGACAGCAGTAACTGGGCTGCTGACTGCTGCCTCTGATTGGACGAGACCATCCCCGGGGTTCCAGGTATAAATTTACATGTTTGATTTGAAGCTATTCTTAACCCTCGTGGAGCTCAGCTAATTCTGCAGAGGACAAGTTTGTATTTCCAACCCGCAGTCAGCTGAAGGTCAACATCCAGTATTTATGAGCGCAGAGCCGTTTTGTCTTCAGGGTGGCGCTGAAGGAAAAGTCCTGTGGTCATTAACGTCAGACAGGGTTTGACCTCTGGGATCAGGAAAAGTCAGTCTGGGTTGGTTTTTGACCGTTTTAATGCAAACTGGGAAAATTTGGTTAAGAGTCAAACTGAAAAAACTCATGGAGGTCTTATCTCATTTTTCGGCCTGTTGTTGCTACTTTAGGTCACAGAGATGTGTCATCATGTGACTGAAGCTATGTACATATAGTAATCTGCACATTCAATATGTGTGTTTACATGGATGTCACGACCCGATTAGTACATCCTGTGTGATCAGTACTGTGGACGTGCGTAGGTCAGCATCGTAGGTCACCTGATTGAGGTTATTCTCACCTGAACTGTTCCTCATGTTTTCATTGCGTTCTAGTTCATTTTCACACATGTTGAAGAACCTTAATGTTGCACCAGGCTCGTCACCTGATGTCACGCTGTGGTTTGCCTGCATGGTTTTGTTGACTTCCTCAGATTGCCGATTTCCTCATTTTTCCTCAATATTTATAAGATAAGATACGACAGACTTTATTTATCCCACAATGGAGGAAATTCACATATCATAATATGTCTGTTTTAACTGTGTTTATTGTTGGTGTACGATCAGGAGTCTGAACAGGATGTTTTATTTTGAAAATCTACTGGCTTCTCGACACCATTCCTGTGTCTGACGTCCTGTCTAGACTCGACGCATATTATCTGTGGAGCAGAGCGCTTCTGAAACAGAGATGGAACGTGGCCGCTGGCATTTCAGGGGTAAATCGGGTGTCTGGGACAGATCAGACAAAAAGCAGTCAGGTTTTAACCAAAGTGAGCAGGAAGTGTGTAATCATAGAGCCTAACTGACCATGACTGACTCCATTCTTACATAAGGAACACTTTTCTGTTTTGTTTTGTTTTGTTTTGTTTTGTTTTGTTTTTGTTTTTGTTTCATCCAGACAGACAGTGTCTCTCTGTGAGCGTTGACATCGAGTCGTGGTGCAGACAGAAGAACCTGACTGAGTGTTTGTGTACCTGTAGTATCCGATCGCCCTCTCTGATGCGTCCGTTCTTGGCTGCGATGCTGTTTGGATTGACCTGAAGTGAGGAAGAGAGGGATAAACAAAGCACTTAAAGAACAGACGGATAAATAAATGACCTCATGGATTAAGAGGCAGAAAAATTAACGATGACTTAATGAATGCATGAGTGTCTCAGCACACGCTGGCTGAATGAGCAGAAAGTGAGTAATTGGTTGGATGAATGATTCAAAGGATAAGAGGATGAATAAAGTGATTAATGGATGAATGCAATAAATAAAAGAACAGATATGCATGAAAGGCTGAATGAAGAGAGACGAGTGGTTAATTAAATAAGATTATGGGCTCTATCGATGCATCATGGACAGAGGAGTGAATCCATAAATGAATCAGATGGAGGTTAAATGAACGAGTGAATAAACTCTGGACAGAAGAATGAAGGGATGAGGAGTCTGTCGTCACCTCCCCGACGTAAATCCCAAGATCCTCCTCGTCGTCCGTCCGGTAGCAGACTGTCAGTCCCAGCTTCTCCTGCTGGCTGGATTTGTACAGCTCCACCTCCTGCAGGAGCAGAGGAGGGGGGACAGGTTGGTGGTTTGAGCTGGTTTATGGAGGACAGCGCTGGAGGACACAGTACTCATGTGTGGTTTGTCAGAGACCCCCTTAGACACCAAAGATGGGACACTGAAAGACAAGCTGAGAGTCCAGTTTTAATCACTGTAGAAACCAGCTGATCTGGTTTTATCTGGAGGGCATCAGCAGAGGGAGGTGATGCCGAGGAGGAGGTGATTTCAGGAGGAAATGAAGGATGTAATCCAGAGAAAAGAGGAGGACATTAGGAAGTCATTTAGGAGATGTAATGATGGCGGCGATTGGGAAAATAATGAGGGAGGAGAGACATCAGAGGACACAATGAACATGAATTAGAAATGAAAGAGGAGGAGGTGATTCAGGGAGAACAGGAAGTGTCTTCTGAGCCAGAAGGAGTCAGACCGTTTCCACTCTGCCGACTTCTTTAATGACCAAACAGGCGCTCGTCTCAGCAAACAGCAGCGACCCGGCCGAGCGGAAACAGAGAGAGTGCCATTCAGCTAAACACAGGGGTCCATTAAGCATCTGTAGACTGAGCTCAGAGCGTCTTTTCAAAGTAAAAGCCCGTCTGACCGTCACTCATCCGACTCCTCCACCAAACGTCGACCGCTCGCAGAAGTCCGTCTGTTCCAGCTGCGTTTCTGACGGCTGTGCATGGTTTTGCTGAACAAGCAGATTTTTTCTAAATTTCCCTTTTCTTTCCTCCGCTGAGCCCTTTTCCTTCTACCAGGCCTCCTTTCCTTCATCCCTCGCTCAGCTGTCACAACTCTCTCTCCATCCCTTCGTCCACAGGTCCTCCCTTCTTTTCTCACTCCTCCATTTTTCCTCCTCCCTCTTCCTACCTATGATCCTCCCTTCCTTCCTTTTTTTTTACCTTCTTCTTCTCTTTCATCCATCATTCCATCCATCTATCCTCCTCTCCTCTCCTCTCAAGTTCACAATTATTCAGCTATTATCACATGAGGTCTAGTCCAGTCACAGCCGGCCATCATTGGTCAGCACAGACATGTTACGCTCACGCACACACGTCACAATCTGGCGGTTGTTTGGCATAAAATGGTGACTGAGAAGGACAGTGGATTCTATACTGCCGGCACAGGCTGCTACAGCTGAATGAATGCATCCTATGGCCCAACAGTTTCGTGCGTTTTAAGTCAGGCTTTCGCGTTTCATGTTGAACACGTCATCTTCCACCTGCGTAGAGGCGGCGTATTTAGGAAATCAAATCATTGCTTTTTTATATAGCTGCAAATGCATTTCCATGGAAACTAGAACTTGTAGAAACTGTAGACAATACGGGAGGTGGAGCTAAATACTCCTTCAGATGACCTCCACAGACAGTTAAAGTTATGAATGGACAGCTCGCTCTCTCTCCTGTTAAAAGTCAGTGTAGCTCACCCAGTACTGTGATCGCTGTTCCTCCCTCTGCTTGCATTTCATTTAAAGAGTAATCCAGTCAGATCAAACACAAATGAACTAACAGGCATTAAAATGTCTCGTTTTCGTAATGAATGATGTATTGATCCACTCGATCCATAGTGAAAATATAGATAAGGAGATAAGCTGCTTGTAATAAATACAAACTGTCGCGGTGAAATAATAAACTACAGCATTGAAAATGTTTTTTAAAAAGATTTTGAACATGTCATAACCAGCTAGACGTACTAGTCGCCCTCCACAGCCTGATACCAGTCATTTTTCTTTAAGTGAGGCTACCAGCTGGAAACTGTGTTAACTTTTGTAATTAAGAGGACCACCCAGAGTAACCGTGGACCACCCAGAGTAACTGTGGACCACCCAGAGTAACCGTGGACCACCCAGAGTAACCGTGGACCACCCAGAGTAACTGTGGCCACCCAGAGTAACTGCGGCCACCCAGAGTAACCGTGGACCACCCAGAGTAACCGTGGACCGCCCAGAGTAACCGTGGACCACCCAACACTGAAATCCCGGCGCCATGCCTGCTACAAAGGTTACGTTCAGTCACATGACTGCTGTTCAGAGGTGATCAGTACTTACAGCCTGATACACGATCAATGTGCAGTCGTTAGATGAACAAGTCGGATCTGGAAAGAAGACCTGAGTGTCATTTCACAGCCCGTTTGATCAAACTGTAAACACATCTGCTCGTCTGAAAGAGAGCACGCTTTGAAGCAGCCTGTCGTTCTCTGTCAGGCCTTCAGACGTTCTGAGCTCAGTCCTCCTCTCATGCCTTCAATTCTCCGAGTGAGAGCGTCTCATCAATGAACCGCCGGCAAGAAAAAAGGAGTCTTTCCTCACATTCATCAGGCTGAAAGCCTCGTGTGTTTGTTCGAGCCACAGATGTGCAGGTGGGGATGCCGGCAGTCTCCTCAGTGAGCTCGACCTTGAGGCTTTTCAGCTCATTACAGGGTTTAAAGTACTTGAAAAGGTTGAATTACTGAATGAGAGGCTTTTCATTGAGCTCATGGTAACACAGCAGCAGCTCTCACCTCGTACTGCAGGTCATCCTGTCTGTCCACCTCGTGGTTAGAGACGTCGAAGTAATCATCGGGGTCGTTGTACTCAAACACACAGCTGGAGGGAGGAGAGAAGAAGAGTCAGTCATACCTGACATCATTGATTTTCCACCTCAGGAGACAAGTCGTCCAAAAAGACAACAGGTCAGGACATACAACTCATTGATCCCGCACGGTCCCACCAGGTGAGGGAGGGGAGGGGAGGGTGGAGGCGGTGGAGGGGAGGAGGAGCCGCCTCCCCGGCCGTGGTGGTGGTGGTGGTGGTGGTGGTGACCTCTGCTCTTCCCCACCGTCACGATGTTCTGGAAGCTGATGTCCGTCTGCGTGGCGTTGTCCACGCAGTCGGGGATCGCCACCATGGCGAAAGAGTAGATGGAGCTGCTCCCGGTCCCGTTACCGCTGCACACCAACGTACCTGAGAGGTGGAGGAGGGTCAGGACAACCAACCAGAACTCAGCTTGCATTCAAATCATGGTGGCAATGGTTCGAGTAAACGAGGAGAGGATCCAGATGACGTGACTGATGAGCAGAAATGATAAAACGCTGCAGTTACATCAGAGAAAACGGCAAAAGTCAAGAAATAACACAAAATTATTTGATCTTCATGAGAGGAAGTGTCAGGAGATACGAAGAGGAGAGAAAGATGAAAGAGGGGAAAACGTGACGAAGAGGAGGGCGACTCGTCAGCTGAAACCAGGAGGGACAAAGAGACACGAGATGAAAATATTAGATCAGATGTAATGAGGCAAGAGTGTGTGAAAGAGGATAAAACCACGTTTGAATGAGACGTAATGAAGTGAGGCGATGATGAAAAGAGGATTCCTGTCTGACAGCAGCTTCAAAGAGCGCCGAGAAGAAAGACAGAAGAACACCTGTGAAAGAGGGAAGCAGGTAAGAGCTCCGACTCACCTTTCCTCCTGTGGCTCTTGCGCGCCGAGCCGGGTTGCTGCAAAGCATCCTGGGGGTTTTGTGGTCTGTCGAGCGGGAGCTGAGAAGGCCGGCGTCCTCTGACCTGGACGGGGATTTCCAGTCATTTACAGAGCATAAATCACACACAGGCGATGAGAAATCAACGTGTCTGTTAGCATTTAGCTCTTTTTGCTGATCCACAGAGGAAGACGAGCTCTGACACATGCAGGCATTATGACACGACAGCCGGGGGGCAGTGAGATCACTTTTAAAGGGTCTCTGTGGGGTTTTTGACCTCCAGCTGCACCTTGGAGCTGATTTTTCTGATTAGGTTTCCAGACCACAGAGGGCTGCAGGAGAGCATGCAAACGCTTCAAACAATCATCTTCACTGAAGTTCTGTGAGGAGGCAAATGCACGCGACACGTTGGTCAGAGCTCATAGATGCACGCAGTGCATTTTGGTGAGTGCCGCTGAGGGTTGTGCGTGTGCGGCGTGCAGACGAGGCCGAGCTTTGAGGCTGAACTGCTGTGATGCATGCTGGCGACACACCTGTCATATCTGAGAGACGCACAGTTTGCTTTTTCTGCATCCTCTGCTCACGTTCATACACGAGAAGCTGAAGAGTCACCTAAAGCTGAATCCATCAACGACCATGTTCATACCCACAGACACAGTTTCAACCACAGCGGAGCAGCAGCAGTGGGCACAGGTGGTGGATATATACTCTCTATATGTACTATATACAGTATACCTCTATATATATCCAGTGGAAAGTGTACAATATTGGAAAGTAATGCAAATTTTAATGCAGAAGTCGTTCAGTTTACTGAAGCTGCTGATGTTTCAGGACAGAGTGAGAGGAGGTGAAATGCCCCGGCTCCATCAGGATGACGGTGAGGGTGAACCCTCAGTCAGCGTCACTTTCCTCTGATGTGACATGAACCCTACGCCACTACAAACCAGCTGCTTCCTAAAGTGTTAGCTGCAGCTGAACACGCTGACAGGTGAGGACTGAAAGCATCTGAAGAAAGAGAGCGATGATTAATGATTCAAGCAGAGCTCAGACATCAGGCACCTGAGGAGTACGATTAAAAAACTGAAGGTGAAACAGAGAAAAATGAGCTGAAGGTCGAAGGCTGACTGTGATTCAGAGCAGCTGTGGTCGACTGTAATCAGCTCGTTTCTCAAATGCGCAGCTTTGTTTCCAGGAAGCTGTTAAATCCAACATGAAGCAGAAGTCTGGAAAATCATCCTTTTCCAAACTGGGAACTGGTGTTTCCCTTTACTCACAAATTCAAGGTTTTAGTACTTTATTGAGTATTTCTATTTCTTGCAGCTTTATACTTCTACTGCACGACACCTCAGAGGTCACCTTCAACTTTTTTTTACTCGTTACTTTTTCACATTACAATGTTTTCAGACAAGCTCGTATCTCCAGCTGTGTTGGTACTGAGTGTTTGTGCTGAGCTGAAGGATGAAGAGTTCCTTCACGTCTTCTTCAGCTCAGTAAACTCTTTAAAAGCCTCTTGGATCAGCTGAAAATCATCGTCACAAAGCTGAAAACAGCCTGTTTTGGAGATGCGTGGTTCCCACAGGACAGTCACAGACCAGTTATTGTTGTTACTGATGTTTCCAGGGTCAATATTCAGCTTTTAACATCTTAAAAATGAAAACTTGAACATCTACAGACGAGGTGAAGCTTATGTAATATGGTAGAAATCTCCAGAACAGCAGTGTTAAATATCCCACCTTCACTTCTCCTCATATTTTTACTGTTGGTGAGATAGAAACATGAGACGAGGTGTGATGTTCTTTATCAGGAGAGCATCGAGCAGCCGGCATGTGAAGCTTTAAATGGAGCTGTGAATATGAAAAAGAAGTGAGATGTCGCTGGAGTAGATGATCAAACCTTCCTCAGATACGTCAGTGAGTAACAGCTGAGTCTGTGACAGTCTGAGAGGAAATATTCTCAATCTGTCCTCGGCTTTATGGGAGCGGAGGCTCATTAAAGGTGACTGATAGGAGGCGGATGGAGGGATGTGGGACAGGAGAGTCAGTGGAGAGGAAGACAAGCGAGTCCTGGAGGGGATCACTGAAAGCTGATTGATGGAGATGTCCAAAAGCGTCCTACCTTTACGTTTCCGTGTCTGTCCATCGGCCGCAGGGAGTTACTCCAGCCTTTCTGCTAATGAGACAGAGGAGACAGAGACGGATGGTGTTACGGAGGGTGGGAGGACGGCAGGAAGTCGAGAGGAAAACGCAGTAAAGGAGGAAGAAAGTGGAGATCTCTCTTTGTATTTGTCTGGTCAAACGTAGGCTCATTGTGCAGGATTCAGCAACTTTCCATGTTTTGGTGACTAACACATTTCAAATGGAAGCATCTTTCTTCAAGTTAGCGATAATAAATACACAACGTCCTGTCAGACTTTCAAAATAAAGTGTGCTGACAAAGATTTCAGGTGACGCTCAGTCTTAAAGCTGCTCAGTCTGATTCAGGAAAAGGTTAAAACCAAAACTTTTGGAAAACTGGAACGTTTGTGTCCATGAACGTGAACCCATTAATTACTTTTTATAACTTTATAGACAAAATATTGAACACATTTAAAGAGAAGAGCGAGGCATTGATCTTCCTCCACCCACTCAGACTTCAGGTGTGACGCCACGCCACCAGGTGACGAGCACGTCGAATGAAAGCTGCTGTTTTGCTCGAGGGGACAAAGCGTCAGCGGAGCAGACGCTAATTTAATGGGCGGTGTGTGACCCCTGGCTGCTCCCACCTCAATCAACGGCTCATAACTAGCTTACATACAACGAGCCACCAGCCGCACACATTAGCATAAATAATATAGCTGTAAGCACAAGCGAGTGTGTGCAGGCGTCACTCAGGGGCCAATAGGAACAGAAACACCTGCTCACAGTGAGCACGGAGGTAATTACTTACGAGTGTGTGTGTGTGTGTGTGAACTGCAGTAATGAAAACTGTGTGTGTGTTCTTATTATTAGGTTTTCAAGCTTGCTGGAATCGTTGCTCGTGAAGTTAAATGTCTGCAGACGCACACACACATCAAACTGATGCCTGAAGACGCGCACAGAAGACCTTGAAATGCATACGCTAACCTGCTATTTCCAGGTGAAACACACACACACACACACACACACACTGCTGTCTCCCAGAGAAATGGGAAAGTCCAGGCCGACCTGTTTAATGGCCGATGAAACACAATCAGTGAGCAGACCACAACAGGCCTGATAGATGATTGTGGTTATTGAGTGGGTATTGACTGGCCTTATGTTCACTGACAGGCACACACACACACACACACACACACACACACACACACACACACACACACTCAGACAACCTGCAGAAGACATGTAATGCATAACAATCAGCTCTGAAACAAAGGCGAGGAGGAGGAGAGGTGTGTGTGTGTGTCTGTGTGCAGCCATGCAAGTATTCATGAGCTGGGGTGTGTAGACTGTGTGTGTGCGTGTGTGTGTGCCTGTGTGTGTGTGTGTCCACACCTCTGAATCACCAGCCACATCTCTCTGTTTGTCAGCCATTGAAAGACAGCCGATTTTTTTTTTTTTTTTTTTTTACTGGTTGAAGAACAGCTGAGCCAATCAGAGCCTTTGTGGGCGGGACTCCAGTTAAACACAAAGTGACGTGAAGCTTTGCAGAGTTTGTGTTTTTAATGAAGTGTTTTTCAGGTTTTGTTGGATCCATATTTGGGTTTTAAACAGCTTCCTTCAGCTCTGTTACTTCATGTTTACGCTGACTGCGGCTCCAGCTTTGCGCCCGTGTGTCCAGGTGATGGACCATCGGAGAGGTGGATTAATGGCAGGTCTGAATATTCACCATCATCGTCTGTGTTCGTCTGTGTGGGTTTGGCTGTCGACTGCGAATGTGTTATTTTGCTGTGCATGATAATTATGACATCCCGCGCCGCCTGCTGCGCTCCTGCTCATTACGCCGGTGCGTCTGAGCGCTTACAGGGACGGCGGCGGTAAGAGTGGGCTCTGCGACATTAGCCCGACAGAATCACAGCTAAGTGAAGTGTGAAATTAATAAGTGAGGAGCAGCGGAGAGCTGACTGTCCTCTATCTCCACATTAGAGCTAACGCAGCTCTTTGTTTGGCTGCGCAGGATGAAGCCTCCTCTTCATCTCAACCATTCCTGAAAACACAGAACTCTGCCTTGTTTGAGCTCAGATAGCAGTTTGAAATCAGGGAAATTTGATGTGAAACTTCATTACGGTGGAAGATTGAAGCCCCGTCTCCTAGAAATGATTTTCATACACAAGTAATTAGCAACAACAGAACGCTGACTGAATTACACTAAACATAACGAGGAAATGTTGTTGATCAACTCAACTAAATGTGCCTCTGAACGAATTGTTTTCCACCAACATGGACACACTCGCAGTGCGCCGTCCGCTCTAATAAGGACACCATTATCATCTGTCTCTGACCAGAGTGCCTTCGTTGACGTGAGCTCTGGACTCTGGTGTCGCAGCCCTTCATCCTGCACGGCCTCCAGCCTCCTCAGCCTCCTCGCTGTGACTGCAGCGTGGCACGTGAACGCAGACTGTCATCCACTCAGAGGAAATGTAAGAAAGAAATTCTGAATGCAAATGAAGTGAGTTTAAGTGTCATTTCTGGGGGACAGAGCTGAATATTGACTGTTAGACAGACCAGAGACAAGCATCAGTGTATCATTCAGTGTCCTCATTACGTCCGTTAACACTTGAGTCGGTATCGACTGGTCATGCGGATCGATTTCTGCCAGCTTCAGCGTCTCAGACTGAAGTGAATGGAATCAAATATGTTAATGAAGCAGTAAATATTTTCTTATTGCTGCTAATTAAACGATTGCGGCTGCGTTTTCCACACAGACGCCGACACCGAGTGCAGGCTGACGACATGAAGTCGGCCTCCAGCGCGTCACCGCATGAAGGACACGCTGTTCTGATTGGACTTTGGATACCTGTGAGGTGCAGAGTCGTCTGATTCGCTGAGCTGTTTAGCAGCTCTGCACATCGACGTTCTCACAGTTAGCACGCCGGCACGAACTGTGCCTTCACTCGTTTGTGTCGGCTGTCAGCCGAAGTGTTCGTGTGAACTTTGACCTGTTTATGGTACGAAATGAAAAGACGGGATCGGTGATGCTGTTAAGATTCGTCCTCTGGGGAACGTGAAGGCCGGCATCGTGCTCTGTGGCATCTGAAGAGACGTCTCGCATCAGCAGACCGCCAGAGCCTCGCCGCTCGCTCGCCATGAAGCTCGACATGTCAGCAGGCAGCGGGGGTGATTAAAGTGAAAGTGAAACAGTTCAGCTTCAGCTTACAGCGTCCTGTGTGTGTGCAGAGAGACACACACGCTGCAGCGTGTGTGTGCAGAGACACACACACGCTGCAGCGTCAGACTCTGATCACTCGAACGTGAACACACTGATGGAGCTGACGGTGATTATTTTTACTGTCGTCCATGTGCTCAGCGTGTCCGCATCAGTGTCGTCTCCTGGGGCTTCAACATGTTTCTCCTCCCTGTTCATTAACTATTTACTGATTCCATCAGCACACGCTTCCAGCACATCTATCACACACACACACACACACACACACACACGCACACACACGCACACACACACACACACACACACACACACACACACACACACAAAAGCAGAAATAGTTCCACATCAACACACTTTCCTCTGGCATTTATCTCTTTCACCCACCCACTCCCTGTAGTGCATGAACACACACACACACACACACACACACACACACACACACACAGATCCATTTTCATTCCCAGCATGCCGAGGGGGAAGCAGAGATACTATAATCATACCCAAGAGAGGGGAGCTAAAGGAGGAGACGGGGAGCGGTCAGGGAGAGAAAGAGGGACGAGGATGAATCCAGGGAGGGATGAAGGAGGAAACCAGGAGAAACTGGGAAAAATGACAAATGGGCCGAGGGTGAAAATGCAAGAGGAGAAAAGAGAAGGAAAGAGGAGAAAAGAGAAGGAAAGAGGAGAAAAGAGAAGGAAAGAGGAGAAAAGAGGAGAGGAGCAGGCTCAGCCATTAGAAAGAGATTTCTGCTTTCAGCCTCTGTCTCTCTCCGCTCACCTCTCACCTCCATCAATCCTCTGGACCGTCAGAGTCTAATGGAAGTCAAGCTGAGGATGGAGGACGTGGAGATTACTGAAGGCTGCAGCGAGCAGACGGCCGCCGTGGAATCGTGACTTTATTCAGTGAGCACCAGAAAACAGACGAACGTGCTCACACTGAGGGACTCCTCGCCGACTTCCTTTAACATTGTTTGTGTGAATTAAGGAAAATTCACTGCAGAAAATCTTTGGACCAGCTGGCAAATCAGAAAGACTTTCTCTGAAAACATCTTTGGAGATAAACACTGATTCACATCTGATTTTGCAGAAATTTCTGAAATTGGCACAAAGCGTGAGGAACGTTGTAAACGAATGCTGAACATGTTGCTGAAAGCTTGTGACACACTGTGAGGTCACACCGTGTAGATCACTGTACTAGAAAAGCTTTATTCACCCTCTTTGTTTTTATTTACTACTCACAAATGAAGCTTAAACTTTGGCCCAGACATGGACTCAAGTCAGGTCGGTCCGATCAGTTGTTATTCTCAGATCCTAATTATTATAATCAACCCTCTGATG
Organism: Chaetodon trifasciatus; assembly: GCA_037975065.1. NCBI lineage: Eukaryota > Metazoa > Chordata > Actinopteri > Chaetodontiformes > Chaetodontidae > Chaetodon > Chaetodon trifasciatus. The sequence goes on from JBBMOE010000024.1 coordinate 8,423,728, forward strand.
GATCCTCTGGATTAGAAGTCTGAATCGTAATAAACAAGTTTTCTGCCTTCTAAAAACGTCTTTTGACGACATGCAGCCACCATAAAGAAAAACAGACAGAAGCACGACCGGAGAGCTCAAACGAGTGTGTGCACATCTGCAGAACACACACACACACCTTCGTTTAAAGGAGAACACACACACCTGAGCACACGCTCACCTGCTCAGAGGAAAACACGCCTGTTGTCTTTTACATGTTGGAGCCTCGGCGGAAACCTCCAGAGTTTCCTCAAGCGCTCTTCATTATGATTCATTATCCAAACACATTTGCATTTTTCCTCGCGGGCATTTCGCGGCCGCTCCTGTCAAAGCAACAATATTCCTCAACGCTTCCTCCTACAGAAGCGTCTGTTCCTGTTCCTCCGTCTGATGCTCGACGCCACAGAGCAGCGGTTCGTCTGTCAGAGCCCTCTGAAACCACGCGAGGTTCTCTGCTCCGACTCCTCTGATGAAGATTTGCTTTATTTAAACTCCACTTTCACTTCTCTGTGTTATGAGAACGTCACATTAATCTGCAGTGCTGAATCTGAACATGGCTGGAAGCAGCTTGAGCAACGTCCAGCGACGCCTGGAGCCTGAAGATCTAAATATGAAGAAGAGGAAATGAGCTAAGAAGAAGCCAGGTTTTTGGGATGGAGGCAAAAATCTCAAAACTCTGCTAAATCAAAGCATGCGTCGACACCAGAGGAAGAAAGTGAGACAGCAGCACGCAGGTGAACTGATCCTTCGTCTCTTCAGCTGCAGCTGATGTTTATTCTTCACACGACCTGTCCGTCAAACATCCACATCAGTCACATTCAGCCTGTCACTGGGAAGCAGACGCCGCCCTCGCGGTCATGACATCATTCAGGAGATTTCATTTTTTCAAACAGCAAACGAAGCAAACGTAAATATGAACGCTTGAATCATTCAAACTGAGCTGTCAGCTGGATGGAACGGCCTCTGCTGCACGCTGACAGATTTTACAGAGCACATTATTCTGCGGCTCATTCTCACTCATTATGGAAATACGCAGAATAAGCAGCCTCACAGAGCAGGTCGGTGCCTTGCTCATGGGCAGCACTGATGATCAACTGATGCCCTCTGCCTGTATTTTCTTATTCTCCTCTTGTTTTGCTGCATTTAGGAAGTTTCTGGGTTGCAGACTTTGGACATTGGGTGTGCGGACGTCAGCCAATAGCAGCGTACAGGTGAGGTCAGGACTTCCTACAAAGGTAGGAACCAGGTGGCAGACCACAGCAGCACACGTTCAAGAGGAAGCTATGAAAGTGGAGGACACAGCACTGATAAAAGCCAGATATGGCGAGGTGGGACGCCATGAGGACAAATCTCTTCAGTGAGTCCCAGGTTGACTTTCAGAGAGGCTTAGCTAGCTTGCTAAAGCGTTGGCGTTCATATTGTAACACATGCAGCCTTCTTACGTTAGCAGCTTGCAGCGTACGTACCAGCTGAACTGAGGAGGAGGAGGAGCCACAGGACACCTTCAGCACCTTTCAGCCAGAAACAAGGCTTTTCATTAACACCTTCACAGTTTGTAACGTGGTGATGGTTCAGATGTTTGTGCTGCATCTGGTTCCAGCTCTGTTTATGAGCTTAACACTGCGGCTGCATGCAGACAGACAGACAGACAGACAGACAGACAGACAGACAGACAGCCTAACATCTGCTGAGTTTAACTGCGTGAGAAAATCTGAATACTAACACACAGATTATCTCCATCTTGCGTGTTTAAGATTCATAACAGCACCACAAACACAGCACGGATCCGGGCCGTCGTCTCCCTGCTGAGGCTCTCTGATGATCTGAGCCGTCATTACAGTCTGACAGCCTGCGCCTCTCAAACATCTCATTCTCATGCTAATGTTGAGCCCAGATCATGTTAGTGCACACGTTCCCGCCTCTGTCACATTTCCTGCTAATGCACCGCAAATATCAGAGGTGGGAAAAAGTACTCAGGACTTAAAAGTAGGAACACAACAGAGTAAAAATACTCTGTTCCAAGTAAAAGTCCTGAAGTCGAAGTTTGACTAGTTTAAGACCAAAGTTTAAGTGTTAGCATCGCTCAGCCCTCCGCCTGCTGATGTTGCCGTCAGTATCTTCCACACGTCCTCCTGTGGATGCAGCAGAGGTGCATCCTGGGATTCGTAGCAACATGTTACCACCTGGCGTTCAGCTCGGAGCCTCGGCTGAATACAAATGAGCCGTTCTGTCTCTGGAGTGTTGCTTCTCTCAGCTGCTGACGGCCTAATGAGCCAACAGCTCATTAAGACTAATGGAGTTTTGATGGCTCTGAGATATCAAGAGTCCTTTAAAGAAGAGCGCGCAAACGACGTTTGGACCGCCACGATGCCAGAGGACGGATCGAGTCCGTGCTCCCGAGCTGTCTGTCAGTCACACGTTCACCCTCTGAGGGTCCCAGCTGGAGATGTGATGAGCAAAGATTTCATATGTGTTCAGTCTGATGTGCTCCGGTTTGTCTCCACACAAAACTATGACACATGTCAAAGATATATTTAAAACATATTTTCATGTTAACGAGGACAAATGAGCTTTTATTTGCACCCAAAGGTTTGTGCGTATTTTTGTCATTTCTGTTTAAATGAGACACAGCCAGGCTAGCAGTTTCCCCCTGCATCCAGTCTTTATGCTAAGCTAAGCTAAACTCGGCTTCAGCGTTCTGACTCCAGCACACAAAACACACACAAACATCTTCGAAGCCAACGAGCAGATGATAAAAATGTCGCCCTGAAGAGAAGCACAGCGCCTCTCAGACCCGTGTGCTCGTATTTATTTGAAATGAATTTGTTTTATGTGAGTATTTGTACCAGCTCTACTCTTCACGCTCCAGGTTTCGCTCGTTCAGTCTCTCAGATGTGACGGCTGAACAAACTCAGTTCCTTTGAACAAATATTACAGTTAATGACTCACGTCGGCCTCTCGCTTTCATCTCTCTTCTTCTTCTGTGTTTTCTCTCTCTGTAATGATGCCAGCGACAAAGTCCTTTACAACAGCAGCTAGTGGGGGTTTCTATCTGTGTGTGTGTGTGTGTGTGTGTGCGCTCATTACAGCAGATCTGCCAGCTCCAGTGTGAGAAAGCATAAATACAGCTTCCCTAATGACCTCGGTTACCGCGGCAACAGCATCCCATCGAGACAAATCTGACAGCAAAGTGAGGAGAAGAAGTGACGGAGACAGAGGGAGAGGTGGGTGTGGGGGAGGGGGAGTAAGAGAGGGGGAGAGAGAGGAAAAAGAGTCGGGAGATAAATATTTAGGAGGAGGGAGAGGAGGAGCTGGACGCACGGACACGGAGAGGATGAGGAGGAGGGAGGCGAAGGAGAGGTGCAGGAAGCAACATGTGCTTCATGTTAGCATTACAGGTGTGGAGGTGAGGGTGGTGTGTGTGTGGGGGGGCTTACCTGCCTCACCTCACCTGTCTCGTCTAATATCAGTGCTCCTGAGTAGCGTTAGCACCGTTAGCTCCTCTACGAGCCTTTTCATCTTCATCATCAAATCCTCTCATTTCATCTAAACACAGGCCGCGTGTGTGTGTGTAAATTAGATGTTTCATGTGATTACAGTGAACACACACACACACACACACACACACACACACACACACACACACACACACACACACACACACACACACACTGCACGTATGTCCAGCCTGTGGAAGTCACATGAACGTTACGGTTTAACATGTTTTACTTCACGAACGTCACTTCCTGTGTTTTCCCGCCTGGTGTCTGATTCGTGTCACCTGTCCCTCGTTTGTCTCACCTGTCCCTCGTTTGTCTCACCTGTGCCTCGTTTGTCTCACCTGTGCCTCGTTTGTCTCACCTGCCCCTCGTTTGTCTCACCTGTCCCTCATTTGTCTCACCTGTCCCTCGTTTGTCTCACCTGTGCCTCGTCCGTTCTGCCTCTCAGTGCATTAAGCGCCTGTTTTTCCTTCTGTCTGTGCTTTGACTGTCGTCTCGTGTATTTGTGTCTGTTCTCTCTGCTCTTCTTTTGCTTTGTCTTTCACTGGACTCGCCTTGTTTCTTGGACTTATTTGGTTTTTTGCTTTGGACTCTCGCCTCCCTGAAAGTCTGGATTTTGGTTTGTCATGTGATTTCACTGATTTCATTAAACTGCACCGGCTGTGCTGCCTTTGGGTTCAATCCTCTGCAGAGAATGACGGTAAAAGCAGCTTGTTAATGTTGAACTTCCACATTCATGCATTCATCTGAGTAGAGAGCTGAACTCAGCCAGCAGAATCATCACTGAACAACATGAAACATGAACGTGTACATAGAGACGATGGATGAAATAGGATCATAAAAAAAGGATGTTTTGAACAGCAGAATATACAGAATTTGATAATTATTATAGTGCAAACTCATAAAAGAGAGAGAGGAGGGAGAAAAGAGAAGAGAGACAAGAGGGATGAAAGAATGAAGAAGAAGAGTCAGTCATTTTGTAGATCAGGTGAAAGAAGAATGGAGGGGGAGGGGAGGAGGAGGAGGAGTGAGGGAGGAAGTGGAGTAAGAGGACGAATCGATGGACAGAAAAAAACAAGAATGCAGACAAAGAGAAAGAGGCGAGAAGGAGAAGGAGGAGAGAGAGAGAGAGAGAGAGAGAGAGTGAGGGGGGCAGAG
>JBBMOE010000024.1:8433403-8443403 GCA_037975065.1 Chaetodon trifasciatus
GCGTGTGTGCGCACATGCGTGTGTGTGCGTGCATGCATACGTGCGTGCGTGTGTGTGGGTTGGGGCTTGCAGGGATCCTGGCTTGTGACTCCCTGGGAGCCCAGATCAATCAGGACACAACAGCTATGTAATGAATGTGGGTCCCAAATCCCTGGCGTGTGTGTGTGTGTGTGTGTGTGTGTGTGTGTGTGTGTGTGTGTGCGCGTGTGTGCGTGTGTGTGTGTTTGTTTCTCCCGAGGTGACCTAGTGAAGATGGTAATGATGTCTAACAGAGGAGGAGAAGTGTGTGTGTGTGTGTGCGTGTGTGTGTGTGTGTGTGTGTGTGTCTTTTACAAATCAGCAGCTCCTTTCCAACCCTCAGCCGCGTTCAGTTACAGTCAGGTGGAGCTGCACCTGTCGGGGGTCTCATGCTGTGCACGCAGGATCCAAACAGCTTTACAACAAACCCACATGACACGAGTCCAGGCTCAAACCCACACCTGCCCCCCCGCCAGCCAACCCGCTGCTATCAGTTATCTCTAAAAAAAACCCAGATCTGACCAAAGCCTTTAATGTGAGACCCCAACGAGCCCAGAACCAAACGCCTGCAGAGCTGCTGCAGGTCCAAACAACGACACAGAAACGCTCCAGTTTTCAGGGTCACATCTCTGCGGTGTTTACAGTCAGATACCAGATTTTGTGCTCTGCAGTCACGTGTTCATAAAGGACGCTGAGAGCCACAACTGGCACCAGATCAGTCTCACACTGCTGCTGCTGTCTGGACTTCAGATTATTTGGTCTCCGCCTTCATTCTGACGCAGTTCAGATGGAGGCTGTGATGTTAATGTCAGCATGAGGGAAGTCATTTGGCCATTTGAAAGCAGGATTTTTAATTTCAGTGGCACAGATTTGATTGAAATGAGGGAACAGCATCAATAGCTCCACACAAAAGTGAATTCATGTGGAACTGTGTGGATTTGGTCCACATACATATCCATGAGGGTGAGTGTCTGTAGCAGAGCAGACAGAAACGTGAGCTCATGAGCAGAAGCAGGAAGCAGGCGTGGAAACGGTTCAGTGGCCGCAGCTTTTCTAACAGAACGATGATTTGACCTCTTTAAACCTGATTTATTTGCCTAAATGTGCTCGTTTGTGTAAAATGTGCTCATGGTGGTGAAGAGCCGTCTCACAGAACACAACACAGTCCGTGCATCTGCGCTCATGTGTGCTTGTGTTATGCATGCGGAGGGTTCAGGCCTGCGGCTCCTCCATAAACATGTGCAGCTCGAGGTTTAAGATATTCCCACAATGCCTTTGGACACGTTTCCTGACTCCTCACATCGTCCTCGACACGCCGGCAGACTCGGCTGCAGAAATGACAGAAATCTATGTAAAGTCTGTTATTATCATACATTGATTCCTGCTCTGCTCACAGCAGCAGCTGCTTAACGTTCACTTTGACACGAGGAGCCTTTCTGAAGGCACCTCAGCCGCTGAGGAGTGTCTTTGAGCAGCTGGTTTCTCCAGTGAAGGGACTGTTTCTCCAGTGAAGGGACTGTTTCTCCAGTGAAGGGACTGTTTCTCCATTAACTTCACGTCCAGATCAGTCACCAAACTGCAGCCTGTGTGTCGTCCACAGACCATCATACTGAATAAAAAGAGAGAATTCCTTTTGCAAATATTTCTTTTAGCCTTCTTATGAAGGAGCAGAGCAGTCGGATAAACAGTCCAGCTGAGCAACAGCTGGCTTCATTCACCTGAAGCACCTGAAGCACCTGGAGCACCTGAAACACCTGAAGCACCTGAAGCACCTGAAGCACCTGAAACACCTGAAGCACCTGAAGCACCTGAAACACCTGGAGCACCTGAAGCACCTGAAACACCTGAAACACCTGAAGCATCTGAAGCACCTGAAGCACCTGGAGCACCTGAAGCACCAGGAGCACCTGAAGCACCTGAAACACCTGAAGCACCTGAAGCACCTGAAGCACCTGAAGCACCTGAAACACCTGAAACACCTGAAGCACCTGAAGCACCTGAAGCACCTGGAGCACCTGAAGCACCTGAAACACCTGAAGCACCTGGAGCACTTGGAGCACCTGAAGCACCTGAAACACCTGAAGCACCTGAAGCACCTGGAGCACCTGAAGCACCTGAAACACCTGAAGCACCTGGAGCACCTGGAGCACCTGAAGCACCTGGAGCACCTGAAGCACCTGAAGCACCTGGAGCACCTGGAGCACCTGAAGCACCTGAAGCACATGAAGCACCTGAAGCACCTGGAGTACCTGGAGCAGAGGTCAGCGCTCCTGTTTCAGGACCACGGACAGCTCCACCAATCCCAGCAGAGAACAGTGTGCTTTTCATTTTTAACTGTACTTACTGTACTTATACATGGACTCATGAAACTCAGTGTTTTCTATGAAAAAGTATTGCAATAAAACACGACGCTGGTAGTTTTTCTCATAAGAATATTGGTAACAACATTTTTATGGGCAGTAGTATCTTAATATTTCTATAATCTGGACATAATGCACATATACATAATTAATTTTTTATTCTGTACTCTATATTTTCTATCTTGACCCTTCTGTGCCACTGTCTTGTCTTATCTTATCTTTTCTTATCTTATCTTATCTTATCTTATCTTATCTTATCTTATCTTGGAAAACACTCTTGTACACAGTTCAAACAGGCCACAGCTCCTGTTACTCTTTCATACTCAGTCTGACGTCAAACTGAGGACGTGGTTCGTTCAGCTGCTCAGTTTGTAGAATTAATGTCGGACAGAGCGGCCGACACGTCCACGTGCAGTGAGAGCTGATGGTCTGAGCTCCACGCTGAAGGTTTTCTAGTTTCATCACAGAATTCACCAAGTTTGGAGGCGACAAATCAACTGTGTTTGAAAGCTGGCACTGAAAGTTGTCGGCAAATTAAGACGCGTTCCAACATTTTCAGAGTTCAGAAGCTCCACGAGCGCCTGGAGGAGGTATTCAGCCAGTCAGTCAGCCAGCCAGTCAGTCAGTCAGTCAGTCAGTCAGTCAGCCAGTCAGTCAGTCAGCCAGTCAGTCAGTCAGTCAGTCAGTCAGCCAGTCAGTCAGTCAGCCAGCCAGCCAGTCAGCCAGCCAGTCAGCCAGTCAGTCAGCCAGTCGGTCGGTCAGCCAGTCAGCCAGTCAGTCGGTCAGCAAGTCAGTCAGTCAGTCAGTCAGTCAGTCAGTCAGTCAGTCAGTCAGCCAGTCAGTCAGCCAACAGACGACTTCAGCAGCATTTCTATCTAATTTATTTTCCATATTGAAGTCCAGTTCTCCTTCAGGCATTTTTATCAGATAACATAAACAACCAGAGAACAATGCTAAGATAGCACCTCCTCCTCCTCCTCCTCCTCCTCCTCCTCTTATCAGCTTCTTCTTCTGCTTTTCAGTGTCATGGACCAAAGCTAGCTGCTCACGTTAACCGGACTCTTTCTGGGCTGTGCAGCCGTGGCTCCTCACTGTGACGGCGTCAGTGAGAAATGAGCTTTTTGTGTTGACGTTTGCCTCCAGGAGGAACCTGCAGCGTCACGCCTCCCTCTGGTTTCACGTGGCTTCACTTCCTGGTGTTTTGCTTGTTTCTCAGACGTCAGCTGAGCCCAGTCTTTGTCTGTCTGAAACGAAGGCAGGAGTCATGTGACACTGGAGGGAGGCCTGGCTGGACCGCTGGAACAGCAAAGCCTGATGCAGTGTGGGAGGACGGGGTTCGTTTACGGACAGCCAGCGTTCTTCTTCTTCTTCTTCTTCTTCTGCCATCAGCGCAGTGTCTCTAACCTGAACCAGCTCATCCTGTGTTTTCTATCATGTCACGCTTTGCCTCCTCCTCCTCCTCAGTCTCCTTCTGTGGAAGATGTGTCCTCCTAATCTTCACGCTCACCTCCAGTATTTTCTCCTCACACAGTTCAACACAAATACTTTTATATTTTCATTTGAAGGTTACACTTTTTCTTCAGTTTTCTGTTTCTGTGATGTTTGATTAAAGGTTTTTAATTGCTGAAGAGTAACGAGATGATCTGTGAATGAACTCCTCTGATCAGTGTGATGTGATTGATGGATCAGGTTTGGTTAAACACTCTGCAGCACCAAAAGGAAACTAGCCAAATGTTTAATTGTCGATTTAATTTAATCATTGTAAAATAAATGTGAGCGTTCAGAGACGTCAACATATTAACTGTGCAGCACGGCTATGAGAACTGACGAGTTCAACATTATCCATGCATCCGAGCATCCACACACACACACACACACACACGCACACGCACACACACACACACACACCCACACACATACTGCTGTGAGCAGGCTTTCTGTTCTGAGTCCTCTGTGACTTTCAGCCTCCAGCAGAAATCACAATGACCTTTACAGAGAACAACTGGACCAACCAGCAGTGATGAATGGAGCTGCACTTTCCACTGGAAACACACACACACACACACACACAGACAGTCTTTCCTCTGCCTTCGTTTCTCTCTCCAAAAACAAAAGCAGCATTTGTGTTCACTTCCTTCTTCTTCTATGTAATATTTCATTATTTTCAGACTCAGGTTCATCACCAGCATTTAGACTTTTTTGCCCAAATATTTAGTCTGACAATGATGAGGATGAGCCATAAAAGCCCAGTGTGCCTGACACTCACTGTACAGTGAGCCCAGAGACGCCCTGCAGACACCTCCTCAGACTCCAGCTGCTGGTTTCACTGCACCTCCGTCACTTCTGACCTCCATCAGTGTCATGATCATTACCTCACCCTGTGCAGGTGAAAGCAGAAGCTGTTCTGAAAAGCCTCCACGTGCTGGTGCTTTCAGGAACGTCTGAACATCAGTGTGCTGCAGAGCCGCTCTTAAAGCAGGAAACAACCGAACTCACGCTTCTGTTTTCGCTCCGGGCTGGTAACCAGCGGAGACGTCCCTCAGGGGCCTGACGGCTCCAGGCGCAGTGAGCGCTAAACGCTGAAGCTCGTTCTACACTGAGGCGACAGCAGCCTTCAGCAGAACGAGCCGTGTTTCACCACGACTCGTTCATGGTTTCCTACCTGGAACATGATCCTGTACTGCTCCTCCGGACGTTTGACCACACACATGTTGCAGCCCATGATGACGCCTGACTCGTCCTGATCTCCCGTCTGTCTCGTCTGTCCTCTGTCTCCGGACGTCCCTCAGAAAACGACTGACACTCTGTCCATCTGTCCTCAAATCGCCAAATGTCCTCCGGTGTGTTTTCTCAGTTGTTTGTCTGTTTATCAGCTGCTGACCTTTGGCCCACAACAAGGTTCAAAAAAGGTATTTTTCTTGAGACTATTATGTCCAAAGATACGATAAACTCAGCTGAACAAAAAGTCTGCAGCCATCATGACGTGTTGGTGACATCTGTGATCCCTGCTGACGAAGATCCTTCAGGTGAGAAGACTCCTGATCATAAATCCTCAGAGTCCAGGTGAGACCCTTCAGCTGTTCATGTCAAATACACCAAAGCTCCTTTTGTCTGAGCAGCTTCAGCGTTTCTTCTGCAAAAAGAAAAATCCAATAAAAGTCAATTTTCAGTCAGTTTTTAGTGTTTTTGGCACAAAAGTGGAGAACGACAGATTCAGGTTTCCACAGAAAAAGTGACGCGTCCCTCATTAACAAACACGGACGCTTTGTCAGTCAAACGTCTTCTGTCTCTGTGCTGAGAGTCAAGCTGAGGTCACCTCCTGTTGTCTCGTCTCTTCTGCTGTCACGCTGAGGACAAAAGCCAAAGCCGCCTCTGCGTCTTAATGTTTTGTGCTGGCAGTCAAACACGATGATGAAACAGGGGACAAAAGACGCAGGACGCCGTTCTGCTTCGTCTTCATGAAGAGGACGCGTTCTGTTGCTCCTCACAGTCAACAGCTTTCATCTGCCGTCCTGCTGGCGGCGAGGAGGCGAGACGATGTGTCTTTTCATCATGGTGAAAAATTAATTTTCATTCACGAGCAGCAGATTGTTTCAGCCCTGCAGGGGAGGAAGAGGAGGAGGAGGAGGAGGAGGAGGAGGGGATGAAGAGTTTGTGCCTCAAACTGCTAAAATGCAGAAACGGCAGAAACGTTTGTTTGTGTCCCAGAAAACAAACTGTTGAACTGTCCCCGATGAGGAGGAGCGAGGGACGAAGAAGGAGGAGCGAGGGACGAAGAAGGAGGAGCGAGGGCTCTGGAGAGGAGGGTGAAGGTGTGTGTGTGCTTCCTGAAGGTGTGTGTGTGCTTCCTGAAGGTGTGTGTGCTTCTCAAAGGTGTGTGTGTGTGTGTGTGTGTGTGTGTGTGTGTGTTCACAGCATCAAGCAGCTCTCCATCACTTTTCATTCATGGGACTGACACTCAAACACTGATTTTTAGGACACTTGTGCTCTGAAGTGATTCGTGTTGGACGATAAGTCAAATATGTCTCATGTTAAGTTGTCTTGAAGAGTCCAGCTGTCCAGTTTGTCTGAAGACTGCAGCTCAAAAAGACGACGTAAAGAAAGATTTTCAGGCTGAAATCGTATAAATATGAAAGTTTAACCTTCGTGGTTTTTAAACACGTTTGACAGCTGCTCTTTGAACGTTGGACAAAATAAAACCTAAAACTGTCCAAATGTCCACATTTTGAGCTCCTACTCTGTCTTAACGATGCAGTGTCGTCTCTGTCTCTGTCTCAGTGACTGATGTCTTCCAATAAAAGCACAGTGAAATGTCTCTGAGTCTCAGCACTGCAGTGTAAAACCAGCCGTGGAGCTTCTTCAATGATCTTTACAAACACCGAAACGTCTTCAGTCAAATGTTGAGTTTCCGCCTCCTGAGGTTTGTTTCAATGAGGCCGGTGACGATGAATAAGACATGAAGCAGAAGAAGAGGAGAAGTCCTCCGGCTGTAAACCGTTCAGCAGTTTTCACGCGAGTTCAATAATTCATCTGAACATCGAAGAGTCTTTAAACGACTGACGAGAGAGCAAAGAGAGCGTTTGGATGTGACGCCTCAAACTCAAACGCTTGTTGTTGAATCGTAAACTCTGTTGTTGATGGAGTTCATGGGTTGATTGTTAATGTCTGCTTCTGCTTCTGTGCTTTGAATTCATACAAAAGTGTCTTTGAGGTCATAAACTGTCGTATAAAAATGCACTTTTTGGCACCTGAATATTTGTGATAAATGAAAAACTGAACACGGCTTTAGACAAACTCCTCCATGAAGAGAAAATCTGGATTTCTAGCACCTGAATCTGTTTGATTCTTCTGATAATTTGTGCTTTTATGATCGATCTGCTCGTCTATCAAACTCTGAGCACCTGCAGTTTTTCATCTGAGAGCTAAAACCAGTTTGTGCTTCGTGTTTCAGAGCCTGAACGTCGTCAGGACAAAACTGGACTTGTGCTTAAAGACAACAGGACACGTTACGTCCAACGGTCCCTGAACTGTTTGTGTCAAAGTGTTGAAAGCTTCAGAGCAGGTCTAACTCGGTTCATCGGCCCGTGAAGACATTTGTCTCGTCCCCTCTGCTTCGGTCACAGGCGTCCTGTGTGAGTGGTTGAGGACCATCGAGGGGTTTGACGCTCAGAGGTCCAGTTGACGCTCTTCTCTTGTCTGACTTGTCTCTGCACACACACGAGCTCACGGTGTTTACTGCTGAGCACGCAGAACACACGTGAATGACAAGAGGCTGATGGGAAATCGCTGCTGTTGAGCCACTGAAGCTTCACTTTCTACTCAGCTTTACTTCAGTGTCTCAGTGTTGAGGCTTTGCAGGGCCCCCCCCCCCCCGCTGTTATGACCGCCCACCTCGCCCACAGACGGTCCTTGAGATGGAACCCGCCTGCAGAAAGATGACAGACGGCGGCGACGCTCTGCAGAAACGGCGGCGCCTCCAGCCTGTGTTACCTGCTGCTGCCGCTGAGCGTCACTTATCCGCCTCTATGAGCCACCTCTGCCTCTGCAGCCGTTATCTGCCATCAACACCTGCTTAACCGCCTGCAGTCCTCCTCAGGATGTGTCAGCAGCACAGAGGGGAAGCGGCGCATGTGGAGAAAACATGAAACAGAAAGACGATGAGGTTCAGAGGATCCAAAGCTCGGTTGTGCTTTTTATCAGACGGTTCGACGCGTTGGTGCTCAGAAAGTCTCGCTGGACAGCACGACAGTCCCTGAAGAAACATCTCGATTTTCCTTCGTTTCCGGCCCTGACAGAGATCTCCAACTGTCTTTACATCCTTTGCTGACCAGAAAAAATCTATTTTCCAAACTCTTCAATGCCCGAAATCCTCCTTCAGGACTAATGATCCAGAGACGTGAAGGTCGGTTTGTTTCAGCAAACATCAGCGGTGAACAGTCTTCCTCCGGCTGCACTGAAATCCACTTTATTCTCCATGTAATTCCCCACAATCCTCCTCTTCCTCCTCTGGAGTGGAGGTCAGACTGAGGCGTTCACTGAGGAGAGCTGGATGCTCCGACCGTCGGCCCTTTCTCTCCGTCTCTCACTCCTTCATCCCTCCATCCCCTCTGCTGCTCCAGCATCTCTCTGCAGGTTAAACCCAGCTTAGTCTCGCTCCTGGACACACAAACACAGACAGAGACAAAGACTGCTTACTGGTTTTACCTCAGATGGACGGAGGAGGGTGGAGGACAGCTTTGCTCCACAGCTGCTTTGTCTTCCTGCTCAGAATCTCAATCTAACTGCTGCGTGTCCCTGTGGGCCCTGTCTGCTCTGGTTCCTGGTTCCTGGTTTCTGGTCCACCCTTCTCCAGACCTGCATCCCCTCTCGCAGTCTTTACAGTAAAAACCCTTGTCCCTGATGTCCCTGTCTCCTGTCCATGAGTCTCTGCACTTCTCTGCTGAGCAGCTGTCCTCATCCAGCTAAACATTCATTTATTTGTCAGACTTTTATTCAGATTTCACAGATTTTCACTCCAGAAGCTGATGAAGGTGAAGCTGATCCTCCACAAACACAGACTCTCCATCAGGTGAAGAAATCTACGAGAGAAGAGCTCAAGCTGTTTCCACCAGAGCTGCAACCATCGACCAGCTCAGCGAGCGAAAGATCTGAAAGCAGAGAGACGAGTGTCTGCGGACAAAACTCTGTCCTTCAGACTTTTTACCAGATTTCTGGGCAGTTTTAGGAATTTGTACAATTTTGAAAGAACAAAATTATTTTATTTTTTTTACTGAAAAAGCCAAAAACACATTCGTCCACTTTCTGTTTTCAGGGTTTGCTGCTTTTCTTTTCTTTCTGAGTTTTGGACAAAACAAGTTCAACCTTGAATTTTGAGGGATAAATGTAACTTTTTCTGCCTTTTTTTGTTTTTCAGCTGATCAATAAATCAAGAAAAAAATGCAAATAAACAGGTAATTAAAGAACACCGCTAGCCGCAGCCTGACTGATCATTTCCAGAAGTGACTGTTTTTGCACCTGAACCCAGAGAAGATGAAGCTCCACTCAGATCTCACGCTGGATGATGCTTAGAGCAAAGTGTCAGAAGCAAGTGACAGAAAATCTGCTTTCAGAGATGCTCAGGTCGCACCTTTCCAGATGTTTCAGGGTCCATCCGCTCCTTGATTTCCTCGGGGAATCTGCCTCCGCGTCCACCCGCAGAAGGTGATCCTCGTCTGGGCAAAGCTTCCTTACCGACGTCCCCCCCTCCTCCTCCTGCTCCTCCTCCTCCTGCTCCTGCTGTCCTTCCTTCAGGATAAGCACACAGATGCGGCGTTTCTGCCTCTTCGCAGACGACGTTGGGCTGAAACGAGCCGGCGGTGGATCAGGGACCAGCGGGCGGACCTGCAGCTCGCCGCTCTCTCTTCTTCTGCAGCACCCTCCCCTCGCTGGAACAACAGCAGCTCCGCGGCAGCGCAGCCAGCCAATAACCTGCAGCCGGCAATTAATTTTCCCTCCTCCGCCTCCTCCTCCTCCTCCTCCTCCTCCGCCTCCGCCTCCGCCTCCTCCGCTTCTCCCTCCCACCTGCTCTGAGTCCCTGCTCGCCTCCTCCCCTCCCGTCTGTCTCTTTCTCCTTATTGTTCTTC
>JBBMOE010000024.1:8448403-8475133 GCA_037975065.1 Chaetodon trifasciatus
GGTGAGTGGAGTCAAACGAGAGGATGGAAAAGAGATGAGAGCAACGAAAAGCATAAAGGAGAATAAACCTGCTGAAAGCAACACAAGGAGGAGAGGAAGAGGTGGGGCTGGAGGAGGAGTGAGGGGAGGGAGGAGCAGAGAGGAGGAGGCGAAAGAAGCTCCTGTATCAGTTCATCTGTTTATTTTCATTCTGGAGACGTTTGGACCACAAGCTTCAAAGTGGACTTCTTCAATCAGACAGAAAACACATTAAATCTGATTCCTCTGACAAAGCGTCTCCTCCAATCACTTCAATTAATCTTCTGATTTGTTTTCCATCAAAATGCATTCAGAGACTCACGTGTTCATCGATTCATTCAGAGTACAACAGAAAGATAAGCTGGAGCGAAAAGACGTTTTTCATCTCACGTGAAGAGTTTGTCTCCTCGCTCGTCTCCATGAGTTTGTATGTGTGAGTTTCAGTCAGAGACACAGAGGACAAATTTGAAATGTGAGGGCAGAGAGGACAGCAAGAGGACGTTTTAACCATTTTATGAAGATATTTTACAAAAGTGAGGACACTTTCAGCATTTTTGTTCAGTTGATGTTTAACATCTTTGTAAAGTCGGGACATTTCTATAAAGTGAGGACAGTTTGGGAAAGACGTTCTGTGTCTCTAAATATCAGCTCTATTTCTTTTGCAGCTGCAGTTTTTAATCATCAGTTTGGATGCTGTTTAAAAAATGTCTCGTTTGTGATTCTACAGGTTTCTTATCGTCATTATTATTTCAGTGGATTTCATTTTTACTATTATTTTATGTCACATAATTCCGTGTTGATGGTTTTCTGTGAACACATGTTTTCAAAGGTTTGAGTATGGACGGTGGGGACGGTGGAGACAGTGGAGACGGTGGAGACGGTGGGGACGGTGGGGACGGTGGGGACGCATCACTATCAGTGCTCTGGGAGGACAGATATTGATGAGCTCTTTGGCATCAGTAAAGTCATATCAGATGATTCCACCGTCTCCTCCCAGAAACTTCTTCTGCAAGAGGGACATTTTAGCCATGCAACGTCAGCATCTGATTGGCTGAAAAGGAGAACGCTCGAAGGTCGTGTGAAAATGTGATGTTTGAAATATGAACCATGGAGGACATGGAGGACGGGACAGCTGATGGGTGTGCTGACATCAGTGGGTCATCAGGCCTGTCTGTCCAAACCTCACGCATGAATGAAGTCTTCCTCGTTGTCCTCAACTGCACTGAGGGAAACAGAGGGAGCTGGGACACGTCCATATCAAGTTTCAGAGAGACATCTCAGAGAGAGGACGCTCCTGTTGGCTGTTGCACAAACACAGACATGCGAGCGCGTCCCTTCAGAGAGTCTGAGGGTTTTGCATCGTGAGTCTTTACGGCTGACAGGAGTAAATCTTCTTAATTGTCCTCCTGGAGTCTGCAGATCTATAACCTGTGAAAATGAAAGCAGGGTCACGGAGAGGTGAGCAGAGGGACAGAAAGAGACGCCGTTAAAGACTCTGGTCCTCCTGAAGGAAAGCTTTACGGTGATCTTTACACTGTTTCCTCCAGTCTGAGTGACGTTTCATGAAAAACTGCAGGAGCCAGCTGCTCATTCTTTACCCCTGCTGCATAATTACCTCTGCAAATATACGCCATTATAGTGTGTGTGTGTGTGTGTGTGTGTGTGTGTGTGTGTGTGTGTGTGTGACTTCTATGTTTGTACAAGTATTTAATCTCCAATAACTCTAGTGAGCAGCAGTGTAAAAACTAAGCAGTGCATCCCTTGGGGACTATTTTCAGCGGCGGATTAATCTACGTTTGGTGCTGC
Organism: Chaetodon trifasciatus; assembly: GCA_037975065.1. Lineage (NCBI taxonomy): Eukaryota > Metazoa > Chordata > Actinopteri > Chaetodontiformes > Chaetodontidae > Chaetodon > Chaetodon trifasciatus. The sequence goes on from JBBMOE010000024.1 coordinate 8,450,228, forward strand.
AGTGAGTGTTTGTGGCAGCAGGACGGTGTGTGTGCGCGTGTGTGTGTGTGTGTGTGTGTGTGTGTGTGTGTGTGTGTGTGTGTGCGACTGAGTCAGAATAACAGCGTGTGTGTTCATGGTGATGAAGGAACGTGTCAGCCGGTGCAGCAGTGAGGCTCACTGAGGACGACCGTCTGTCAGGCAGTGATACACACTGACGAGTGTCGGATCAGTGGGTGCTTTTGGATAAAATGAAAAGGGGGGGGGGGGGGGGGCAGGCCCTGTGCGAACTGGAAATGCGAGGCCCTGCTCTAATTGCGCATGAATAACAGCAGAATAAGCAGAATAAAACAGCATAATCACACACACAGTCTCAGCTGTGCATCGAGTGGCTTTACATCAAGTCAGCTCAGTCACTTTATTTTGGCATCCTGACATTTTAAAGAAGAAGGTTTGGACACTTTTCATTCATAATACACGTCCATGTTCATTACAACTACACACAACATGTTTACTGCCTGTAACTCTAACAGGTGAGGCGGACTCACCTGCATTACCTGCGCACAAACTGATCATGTCAGAGTCACTTTCTTTGCCTTTTGGCTGCAAACTCAGCAAAAAGATCTTTATGATCCAGTTTGGATGCAGTGTCCTTTCAGCTGATAGCAGGACAAGTCCACACAGTCCGTCTGTGACGTGGAGGTGTGCAAACAGTTTTTGCGAGGCCCCCTAGTGGCGCGAGGCCCTGTGCGGTTGCACCGTTCGCACAGTCCATCGACGGCTCTGGTTGTTTGTTGACGTCACGTTGCTCTTTTGTCGGGGCGTGAACAGACGGAGGGCAGGACGTGATTTTGAGCATAGGAAGCACGATAACACAGTCAGAAGGCCGATGTTTGTGTTTTGGTGGATCGAGGACGCAGAAGTAGTTGTTACTAAAGGTGAAAAACACAAGAAAAAAATGTCGTGTTCACTGTTTACTGTCAGGAGGAGCCGAGTCAGCTAATGGTGTAACATCATCTGCTGACTCAGCAAAACTTTCAGTTCAGCTGAACATCACTTCATGATTGATTTGATCAATCAGTTTGATCATCATTACTGATTTTCTGTTCATACCTTTCTCTCATAGTTTCATCCAAACTCTCCTTCATCTCATCCACTGAAGTTTTCACGTCCTGCCCTCCGTCTGAATTTAAGGTCACGTGACTGAAAAGGACCAATTAAAAACCACCTGTGGTGCTGTGAGTCTCAGCAGCCTGCTCAGCTGTGAGAGGGTTAATCATTGTGCTGGACAGAAATCTGCTGCTGCCTGCTGATGTTTGACCTGAGGTTAATGAGTCTGCGGTGAAACACCCACGTCCCTGATTGGTGCTCGAACAGGTCTGAGGACGGAATCAGCTGATTTAAAGTCTTCGACTGAAGCATTTTTGATGTCGGTCTCTGTTTCACCTCACAGAAAAATGTGCTTCAGCGTCAGCAGCACGTTCTCAGTGTGACGTCAGCCCTCAGAAACTCAGATGAAAGGATGATTCAGTGTTTTTATGGTTAGTTCAGGTGAATCGAAGCACTTCAGACACGCTGATTTATTCATTTAAAGCTGCTTTTTTAATCCACGCCTCCTTTTGTTCACCCCGTCTATTCTTACCTTTTAACGTTTGTTCTGTTTTGACGCTCATGAAGACAGTCGGTCCTCTTGTCGTCCTCTCAGCTGCTTCTGAGGACAGTGACAGCAGACCTGAGGACAGGCTGGCTGTGGATTGGACAGACGGAGGCTTCAGCCGTGGTTTTCCTGCTCTCTCACATTAAACCCTGTTGACTGGCTGTGGAACACGTATGTTGCCGGGCCTCGTTTCCACCCTGCTGCCCCCCCCCCACATCCAACAGGCTTTACATTTCTGGCCTGTCGCGTCGGTTTCACTGGAACAGAAACAGTTTGTTGCTGTTGTCGACTGGATATCAACATTTTTTTTGGTTCTTCAGACGCGCTGACAGAGTGAAAAGATGGCGGCCACAGAGAGGCGGGAGATGTGACAGATCTACTTTTCCTCCTGCATTGCATTGTGGGACGACAGTAAAAAATATAAAGCCAAAAAAACTGAGCACAGGTGTCCAATGATCACACAGCTCTGCTCTCTGCAGGTGGGCTTTCAATGGTGGTGCTGCCACCTTGTGTTTGAAAGGAGTTACTGCATCTGTTATGCTTAAAGGACTGCAGCGTAAACTGACCTCAGAGCAGTTTCACATCAGTAATTCTGAACTCAGAGGGCAGAGACTTGACCTGTAACAATGCATCATAATTTATTTGTTGAATACATTTTTTGTCTGATTCTGTAAAATAACTTGAGGTCAGACGCAGACATTTAAGGTCAGAATCATGTCGTATTTTTAATATAAGATGGAAGTCAGCGAAGGTGTTTGTCCAGAATATAAAAACCATCATTCTTAATATGTTATATTCTTAGTTATTATATTTCTTATCTTGGAAAACAACATGAAAACCAAACTTTCTTCAACGTGCAGTTGTATATTTTCTCCACTAGAGGGCAGCAGAGCAGGCGGTGTGTGCTGCTGAGGAGATGAACGCACACACTGAGGTGTGTGTTGGTGCCCCTGATGTTTAATTCATGCGGTGTTGAGTGTGTTTATGAGAGGAGGTGTGGAGGCAGCAGAGGGCGCTGCTGATTGGCTGAGAGGCAGAGAAACACTCTCTTACTGTCCTCCGAGTTCTCCTTCCTTTCTTCTTTCCTCCTCCTGCCTCCTTCTTTCGACCTTCCTCACTTCTTCTTTTGGTTCGTCTTCCTCTTCTCTCTTGCTTTGCTGCTGCTCTCTCCTTACGATTCTCTACCAGCGGTGGAACAAAACTTTATTTTTACTGATTGCAGCTTTTCATGTGTCCACACAGCTGATGGTTTCCATATCTCACACACTGGGCTGCTCGTCTTCGATGTGTGTTTCATAAAGTTCTGACAAAAAGTTGCTAAAATACATTTTTAGAAAAGGTTTTTCAGTCTAATCCTAAAATAACACTCAGCGTCACACAGCTGTCACACGAAGGCTGGAGCAGGACACACTCATGTACTGAGAATGTGATGAAGATCATGCAAACCGTCTGCTTATGTGCTGCACGTATAGGCCTGGATGGCGAGTGTGATCACGCTGCGCTCTCTCCCACACAGCTCGCAGCTCTGCGGCCCACACACACCGTCAGGGATCAGAGGTGGATCTGCATTAGCAAACAGCACAGAAGGGATGAACCAACACTGCTGCATGTGAGAGCGTGGAGGGCAGCGGAGGACGGCTCGGCCTCCACACACACACACACACACACACACACACACACACACACACACTCGGGGGCATGTTCACATGTATAGGTGCACACGGGAGGAAGATCACAGCAGCTGAAGCAACGCGTCGTTTCATCTCGTCCTCCTGGACCCTCTGAAACACTTGTGGAGTGTTTTTAAGCAGATTTAGTGGATGATGGTGGAGATGTGAGTGTGTGAGGTTTGTCACTCTGAAATACTCCTTAAGTCTGAAATCATAGGCTGTAAAAAAAAAGAAAAAAAGAGGATGTAACTGAATTATCGTTCATGAGATATCAAGTCTGCAGCTGTTTCTATGAATTGTTGATGCTGACTGAGAGCAAGATGCTATTTAAGAGCTTAATTTTAATGAAAAACCAACTCAAAAAGCTTTACAAAAAAACTTTATCAACTCTTGTGATGAAGTACAAACCTGCACCTGAGGCTCACTGATGCCTCGCGTGACCCAAGAAATCTGAAATTACAAACACAAAGCAGGACAAACATCAGAATAGACAGAAGAACACAACTAGACACAACATGAGCTGAAAAACAAGCAAAGAAAGAAGAAGAGGAAGAGGAAGAAGAAGCTGGTGGAGGTGGTTTATAATAGATAAATAATAAATAAAATGATAAGTAATAGATAATCTTGTTAAGTGTGAGCTAAATCTTGACTAGATGACAAAAGTAATGCAGTAAAACATAAAATATTTGCTTTCACGCTGAGATGAAAGTATTCACAGCGCTCATGTGGGTCCTTTAAATGTAAAGAGCCAGCAGACAATTAGCTTAGCTTAGCATAAAAACTGAAAACAAGGGGTACAGTTAGCCTGGCTCTGTCCACTCTCTGTAGAGTAACCTGAGGCTTTCAAATGCTTAAAGTACTATATTTCTCTGGGAGAGTAGAAGTAAGCCTGCAACAGAGTATAAAATACTCCAGAAAAGTACATGAGCTCAGACTTTGTAGCAGCCTGCAGCGCTGAAGCTTGAACAGCTGCTCTCTGCCTCTCTGCATTCAAACAGCTCTGTTTCACTCTGAAAATGTCTGACACACACAAACGTAGTAGAATGTCCTCATTTGAGGACAGATTGAGGAGCTGGTGACGGTGGCAGCAGTGTTTTAAACGCCTTCACTGTCTGAACACACACACACACACACACACACGAGCATCCTGTGCAGACTCTTCATCTCCACACACACGCTTCAGTTAACGGGAGCAGTCATCACACCGTGATGCACAACACACTCACAGTGCGAGACACAAACAATGCACACCTACACACACGGCCGTATATATGAGTTATTCCATCACATGCACACACACCCCGTCCTCCCACTAATCGCTCCGGCTAATCATCCTTCCCTGAACTCTGCTGTTAAACATGCAGAGGAGGCTGGAGAGCAGCTCCGAGTTTCTGACAAAGATATTCTAATAATGCTGAAGCTCCTGTGAGCTGGAGGTAACCTGAGCTGATGTTCAGGCCGTTAAACGAGTGGAACGCCTTCTGAAACAGCGTCACCACACCACGCTGTCTACCTGCTGAAGGTGCAAGCAGTAATATTTTAATGTCTGCTTTCACAAAATTACAATTAGTTATCAGTTCAGTAAATCAGTTCACTTTCTGTCACACTGATGTCTGCTGAAATGAATCTAAAACTCCAGAACAAAACATAGAAAGTTGTGTTTTTATCAGCAGTTATGTTCTGTTTGTTGGTGACAAGCGGCCGGCAGCACTGACTTGGCATAAAATACTAAATATTAAGAAAAATACAATTTATATTTCTTAATATTTGCCACATGAGAGTTATGAAAAGAATTGATCTGCTTTAATCACATTTTAGATTTTATTCTTGTTTTTCTTCCTCATCTTAGTTTTAGTCTTTTAATCTTATGATTTAGATTTATTGTGCTTTCAGTGATCTTATTGTTTTTTAATAGTCTTGCTCTTCTCCTCTCTTCTCTTGTCTTTCTGTACTCGACATGGCCTCATGCTGCCACCTAGTGGCCCTCCTGAAGCAAACATTAAGACTTTTCTACAGCTGTAAGTTGCTGCTTTGATGTTAAGACAAAGTGAAACAAACATGAAACGTTCAGAAATAAAAATGAGTAAACATGTAGCTTTTTGCCCCATATTTTTATTTTAAGCATATTAAGGAGCCTTTTTTTTTTTTTTTTTAAGAACGATAACACAGACCATTTGTTTTTCAGCACAACTTTTCATAAATGACTGTAGAAGTCGTTATTAGTAAAGAGTTTATTTCTTTTTGTTTGGCTGAATGGGTGAAATCATAACCTCAGAGATGACTACGTAAAGAGAAGGAAAGACAAAGGACAGATTCACGGATGCTGAGCTGTCATGACAGTAAACCACAGAAATGTGACCCCGGCGTGTTGGACGGCGAGTCGAGGGAGGCTGCCACAGGCCGCCACTACCTGCCACTGCCAGCAGGAGGCGCTCAGAGTCTCCTGCTGGGTTTGACCTTTCTGATGTTACAGAATTGACTTTTCATAGACTCCTTCAGAGATGGAGCTCAGTAACTGGAGCTGACACATTACATTCAGAGTTTCAGAATCAGAAAAAACTTTATTGCCGAGTACGATTTTACACATACGAGGAATTTGTTTTGGTGAAGTTGGTGCGTGACACATCTAGTAAAAAATAAGCTATTAAGTAAAAAAATAAGCTACTTTTTGCTCATGCTCACATCACGCTCATGTTTATATGTCCGGCGTGTGCGTGAAAACTAGCACACGCTAACTTTTAGTTCATACCGAGGACAAACTGTGAGGACGCTGCAGGACGCTGAGCTGCTCAGAGTCTCTGAAGCTCTCAGGCTGGAAACGTCTCGACGTCAGTGAACCTGCATCGTGCTCAGATGGCCGTGTGTTAGAGCTCACCGGTTCCTGTACAGACTTTGGAGGTCATCGCTGAGCCTGCTGTGACCAAACAGGCCGAACTTCTCGCCAGCTTGTACCTAAAACTGCTAAAATAGGAAGGTTACATGTGTTATAATGGGAAAGCCAATACTTTAGTAAGCTAAGCTAAGCTAACCACTAGCATCTACCTGTCCAGCAGGAAGCAGGTTATCTCCACATCACTCTTCATCCTCATCCTCTTCTTCAGTGCTCGCCAGCACATGAAAACAAAGCACAGATTCACCCTCGTTTTGGGTCAAGCCTCGTCTGCTTGGCGTCTCACCATGTCCACCATCTTTGTAGTTTCCTCTCGGGTGCGTGCTGCTTACTTTCGATGAGTCTAAATTCTGCAGTATCCTTCTCCTTCTGACATCCACTGAGTTGATCAGCTCACCTGAGGCACGTCTGCACAGGTGTGTCCGGTCGCTCAGTGATGGTCTGTGGACTCAGTCTGTCCTCCTCTTCCGTCAGTGGGACTCTGGACTCCTAACGTCACCTTTATGTGTCAAGCTCGACGTCAGAGAGGAAACTAGAGCAGCCAACCTCCTTCTGACTCTCCTTCCTTCCTCTCCTCCTCTTCATCTGCATGCATCTCTAGTTTCCTCTTCCAGTCTCCTCTCGCCTCCTTTCTGCTCCTGCATTGTCCTCCTTCTCCTCCTATCATCCCCTTTCTTCCTCTCCTCCTATATTCTCTACTTCTACCAGTTGTAGGTAACCTGAGGTCATAGAAATGGGAGCAAGAGGATATAAAAAAGTGGGAAGAGGAAGTGAAGGAGTGGAAATAAGGTGGAGGTAAAGAAAAAAGAGACGTCAAGGATTGAGGAAAAGAAAGGAGCAGAAAGAGCAGCAGCAGCAGGTGAAGGAGGATGAGGACCCGAGGGAGGTGAAGAAGAAGCTGAGGAGGAGGGAGGGAAGGGAGGAAGAAGAGAGGGATGAAAGGTGGGAAGAGGGACAGCAGGTGGAGAAAAATGAGGCGAGGAAGATGGAGAGAAAGCATAAGGAGAGGAGGAGGAGAAAGAAGAAAACGGCAGAGTAAGAGGAGAAGGAGCAGCGACGGAGAAAGAAGAAGAAGTGTGGGAGGGGGGAGCTGAGAAGGAGTAGAAGGAGGAGGAGGAGGAGGAGGAGGAGGAGGAGGCATGCTGCAGGTGCAGCAACAGAAGTGCATGCAGGATGCTGATGAGCTATCACAGAGTAGTGAAAAGCGACGAGGGCTCACTCCGCCGCTTTTTTCGGCTTCCTGACAGCTCTGCTTTTAGTGAATGATGAAACATGAAGGATATAATCTGTTCAACACATTCAGGAGCAGCTTTATTTACAATGTGTCTGAGACTTTGGATCCCGATTATCATTATTTATTTATCATTATTTATCATTTATAGGAGCAAACTGCTTTAGCTGAGGGCTGCTATGTTTCTGAAAAGGCTTGAAAAGTTGGAGAAAACTGATGAGGTTTTTTTTTACTCAAAGCTAGCGAAACTGTTAGCTAAACTGCTAGCTCAACAGACCACATTAAGCTAACAGGTTACAGTGTTTTCTCTGTGTTGAATACAAAGATTATTTTATATATAATTATATTCTCATCATCGGATTCTTGGTGAAACTGAAAATTTCCCAAATTGTTGCCGTATTTGTGTAAAGTGTGTTTTGTTAGCCGGTTAGCCTGTTAGCTCGGACAGCAGTTCAGTTCCGCTCAGGGGAAATAATCGCAGGCAGAGTGATCGGTCGTGTTGTGATTAGAGGATCTTTGGAGCCGTCTGCGGCCACAGCTCCCAGCAGCCCCCTGATGACAGACTGTGTGATGAGGATTACTGTGATTCTGCAGCAGAGGACGAACCGGGACCACAGGTGAGTCCTTATCAAACCTTTATTTAAACAGCGTCCTGTGTGTGCGTGACACGCGCCGTGCGTGTTTAACGGCTGTGATGGACGCTCACACCGCGCGTGTGTGTGTGTGTGTGTGTGCGTGCGTGTGTGTCTTCTCCTCTGGACGGATGTCCGCAGACAGCAGGACAGATTAACTCCAGCCCTGATGATTTTACAGCCTTTATCCAAACCTTTTTCCGCCGAACTCGTTTGATGTGAGCGCTCGTGCCCGCCTCGTTAATTAGCGCTGACGGGCTTCCGGTCACATCGCGCCGGAGCACCGCGGACAGAACGAGACCAACACCAAAAAACACCCCATCTGTGAGAATGAGCCGCGGGATTATTGATCATTCACGGTGTATTGATCTGACTGCTGTCGCGCGCTTGGACAGGCCTGGCGCAGCCTCCTCGTGCTCCTCTCGCTCCGTGGTGTGTTCAGGGTCTCCTCACGGAGCGCAGCGTGTGATCTGCTGTGATGTGTGACTTCATTCACTCAGCCTGCTCTCTGCATGCAGAGCTGAAGCCTGCTGGATGTTTCCATGTCCAAGCGGAGTTGACTGCGTCCTTTGTCCTCTTCATCACAGTCTACATCATGTCCTCTGATCACCTTTACATCCCAAACCTTCACTTCAATATTCCTGCTGTTTGTTGTCATCATTGGCCTCTTGTGTGTTGAGTCTGTAGGTTTACTTCATGATTACCTGTGCAGGAGAGCAGACACGTCTTAATGAGATGCACACTGAAGCCTCAGAGGACTTTAATGCTGAACATGTCAATAATATCCTGTAATATTGTTTTGTTTGATCAGATGGTGACGAGCCTGACCCACACTAGTAGTTCAGTTTGTTGGTCAGCGTCACGGTGAAGCCAGCGATTCCTCTGTGGCTCACTGTCCTTTCAGTCTCATCGATTTGGTTTTCCAGTGCGAGGGCAGTCCTGACCTGAGAGCGACTTTCACTGAAAAGGTTCCTCTGAGTTTAACGCTGCGATGAGAAGAACTGGAGGACAGAATCAACTACATTTGGCGAGCACTCACAACTTTGCTGGAGCATCGAGAAGCTCCAGTTTGCTCGAGCTTGAAGCGTCTTTATGCTCCATCGAACCTCCTGAGCTTCAGACTGCAGCTTCAGCCCCGTCTGAACATCCCACCGTGTGAAACTCTGGGATTAGAAACTGGATTTACTGGTTCCTCTGCCGTCTCTGCGATACACAAAGACGTTATTTTAAGGTTTAATAACAGTCTGTGCATGAGTTTAGAGCTCAGTGTGACAGACTTCATTATGACAGAGCGACACTCGGCCTCTGTGGACGTCGTTTAGGCAGCAGCTCCACTTTTATCTCCATGATGAGAACACAGTGGATCTGCTTTAATATCTGCTCCAGAGCAGCGTTCGTTCGTCCTCCTCCTGTCTGAATGTCCTCTGTTAATGAAGCTCTGAGATGAGACTACAGGTTTTAGGTCCCACAGTGTCTCTGTCATCTTGTAATGTTGTTTCAGGGCTTGATGGCTGGACTGTGTGAGCGTGGTCTTATTATATTACAGCGTTTGCAGAGAGTAGCTCTAATATTATTTAACATTCAGCCACATTGCTTTAATATTTAACAACTACAGTTTGGGCAAACGTTCGCACCTTCATCACTTCATACATTCAACTGCTTCGACTTCAGCCTTGGATTTTTTGTGACTTCTGCAGAAGTGTGTCCACAGACGTGGATAAAGCCCCCACATGACTTTTAAATGTGTGGTTAATCTATGTAAAACCTCTGGGACATGTGATGAAGGCTTCTCGATGTCAGGCCTGCAGCTAACGGCGATCTCATTGTTGATTAAACTGCAGTTTGTGTTCACCTTTCAACCAACGGGACATATTGTCGTGTTGGTGCCCCCTGGTGGTTAAACCGTGCAATGACACAGTTTCTGGCATTTCTGTAATGCAGTGTTACAGCTTGTAACGCACCGTACCGACACGTCTGTGGTACGCTCGTGTTCATTGGTTTGTTGGTGCAGCTGGAACTGAAACGCCGCCGCGAAGTGCAACAAATATTTCTGCTGCATTTAATTGGTCGAACTAGCTTGCTAGCTGACTAGCTGTGCGCTAATATAACTTGTGAGCGGACTTCGTCTGGTTAGTCCATCCTGTTCCTGCAATAAAGGACAGCACAGAATAAGAAACGGTCCTTCAGTCCTCCAGTGTCTCCGGTGTCTGGCTGCTCAGTCATCAGGTTACGCTCACGTAGTTATTCCTAAATTAGCTGGTGTTTGGGTCAAAATCTGAATGTTCAGCTTGTGGTCCTGCTGGCAGGTTAATCAGTCATGTTTAAGAAATGATGATTACAGAGGTGGATATTCACGGTTTGTGTCTGGAGTTTGCTGTGATACAATATACAAATAGAATATCTGATAACATTCCCATAATGCAGTTCAGCTACAGTATTTGTTTAGTATTAAAACTGTCATTTCTACAGGACTTTATAGAGCTGTAAATCACGTGGTTTGGCAGATCTGCAACGATTAGTTAATTGATTAATCAGTTAGAGGAACAAAAGAAAATTAAGTGGCTGCTTTGATATTTGATGAATCGTTTCAGTCATTTTTTTAGCCAAAAATATCAAACCTTAGTCAGTTCCAGCCTCTCATGTGAGGATTTTCTGCTTGTTTTCGTCACGTTTCACAGCGAATTTTGATTTTGGTCCGTTGATCGGACAAAACATGACGTTTGAAGACATCGCCCGAGGCTGAAGATGGTTGGCGAAGGTGTTAACCGTCAACTGATGAGTCGAGAAATCTTCAAAACAATAAAAAAAAAAGAATTAGCCCCAGTAAAGTTACCACAGAGGGGCCCAGACTGTCCTGATTAACGACAAAGTCAGTGATTTGTTAATCTTTAATAGAGGAGTGGCCCTAAAAGGTTAAGGTGACCCGGTGGACCAGTGGCAACACTGTCGCCTCACAGCTAGAAGGTCCCGGTTCGATTCCCGCTGTGGACACTGGGGGCGTGTCCTCCACCGTGCCTTCAGTGCCTGCTGCTCGAGGAAAAAGGGCCTTTCTGTGTGGAGTTTGCATGTTCTCCCCGTGTTCACCTGGAGTTTCCTCCATAAATATACCCCCACTAAAAACATGCAAGAAGATCACCACCTGACCAATGGTGACAGAGGAAACTGGGTCCCCGGGCGCCGGTCGGCTGGCAGCCCGCCGCTCCTGGTCTGCCACGGAGGAAGGACGACCAGGACGGGTCAAACATGGAGGACAATGGCGTGTGAGCGTGTCTGTGTTGTGTGACAAATAAAGGGGATTGTCCCTCTGATTCTTCTTCTCTTAAAGCAAATTAATCCTAATCCTACAGAATGTTGTAGTCATGTCTGTGAAATATTTGTTCTGTGTATTTTCAGCAGTACAGATGCTGCTGAATGATCATAGGAGTACTACAGGAATACTACAGCAGCAGCGCGTCTCTACGATCCTCTCGCTCTGCCGTGACTACACGTCGCTGCTCGTGACTCTGATGATGAAGGCGACTCCGCTCTGTGGAGCATAAAGGCTGAAGTATAGACCAGAACGACAGTATACAGCATAGAGAACGTTGTAGATCCCAGACGACGCTGATAGAAGGTGGAATGAGAGGAAAAGGCGCAGTCAGAAATGCGTCTGCGTGGATTCTGACTAAGACAGACCTCAATCTGATGAGGGAGCGATGATTCAGGCACTCTCACATGTTCAACAGCCCAACCTGCTGCCATGGGGGGGGGGGGCAGCTTAATGAGGGGGGTGCATTTTGCTAACAAGGCCCCCCCCCCAATCCTTTCTTATTATAGACCTGGACATGCTCTGTGTATGCACTTTGACATGAGTTAGGCTGGACGTCCAAGTCTCAGAGCGTCCTGTCATATCACTGCAGTATTTCTACCTGCAGACTGTGGTCTGAGCCTCTGACATGGCTTCTTCTTCTGTGGTATTTGTGTAGTATTCCTGATCCGCTGGTTTGGTGCCGTGCGTCCTTCCTTTGTGGCCGCAGCCTCTTGACTTGTGATGTGAGGATTTGTCTTTAATATTCCTGAAATGTGCAGAAGCTGCAGCTCTGCGTGCAGCCGCTCACATCCTCTGCCATGAATGTGTGATGTTCCTGGCTGCGCGCTCAACCAGCGGCGGTGTGATTTCTGCGTTTGTCGCCGCGTGACGGTGCGCGTTTTTCCACTCTGCTGCCGACACACACGCACTTTTCCTTCACCACTGTTCTGCTTCCACCTCCTCCATCCCTCCATCCGTCCATCCATCCATCCAGTCAGCCTGTCTGGACTCGACACGTCCTCCCCTCCGTCCTCCTCCTCTTTCTACGGCAGAACAGCGGAGGAGAAAAAACTAATATTTATCAGTGACAATAAGCAGAGCGCCGTACATATGGGGGGGACGCCGGCGCTGCAGCGGCGGATCGCTCGGCTGTCAGACGCAGAGGAATGATAATTAGAAAGAGATTGACTCGGCGACAAGAAGAAAAAGAGGAAGAAGAGGAAGGAGGAGGAAGAGGAGAGGAGCCGGGCCTGCAGCAGTGAAGCGAGCGGAGGAGTACGTGAAGGAGGAGACGAGGGAGGAGGGATTGATCACAATCTGATCACAAACAGGGAGAAGAGGGAGAACGGCGGAGCAGCAGCGGTGTGTGTTTTTTTTTTTTTTTCCGAGGGAGATGATGGTGACAGCAGCAGCGGAGGAGGAGATAGAGGGATGAGCAGGGATCAATAATCCTCCCTCCTCCTCCTCCTCCTCCTCCTCTCCTCCCTCCTCCCCCACCTTCATCCCTCCATCACCTCTGCAGGAGCCGCTGAAACCTGTGAGACTCTGCTGCCTGGTTTTTATCCCTTTCGCTTTTTTCCAGATGCTGCATCGTCTGTGTGTGTGTGTGTGTGTGTGTGTGTGTGTGTGTGTGTGTGTGTGTGTGTGTGTGTGTGTGTGTGTCATGCGTGTGTGGCTGTAAAGGCCATAAGGACTGTTACGTGACTGTGTGTGCGTGTGCAGCCCATGTGAATTATTTAGTGTGTGATGCATGCATATGTTTGTGCGTGATGTGTTTCATGTGTGTGTGTGTGTGTGTGCGTGTACGTGCTGTGGAAGTAGGCTGTGTGTGGAGCATGTGTGGGCTGTATGAACTACTGTGTGTGTGTGTGTGTGTGTGTGTGTGTGTGGACGGCAGATAACATGACTGCAAAATTGGCCAATTAAAACAGGCCTGCTACTGTTAAATGAAGCAGAAATAATAGAAGTCAGACGATGAGAAACAGCGTAAACCGCCTACACTCGGATAAATCCTGCGTGTGTGCAGAAAGTACAAACTGAACTGGCTCACAGGCTTCACTCCATGTTTCCTAACAACCAGAGCTGAGAACACCAGCTCCACTTCACAGTCACTGTCATTATCCATTAACCTGCCAGTTATGTTCGTGATTAATTGTGAGAAATGGCCTTTACAGACGACACGATTAACGCAGAGCGAGGATTTATTTCACAGCTCGGCTTCAGATTTAAAACCCAGAAAATGTACTTATGTCGTACAGTAAACGACTCATTTCCCGTGAAGCTAGCACACGTTAAAGGGTTAAATCAGGCAGATTACAACAGAAACGACGTGTTTTCCTTGTGTTATTATCATGGTGTTTGAGGGAAGTTGATTACCGTATTTTAAGTCGCATCAGTCAAAAAGTCGCATTTATTTAGAAATTTATTTCACAAAATCCAAGACCAAGAACAGACATTTAGTCTGGAAAGGCAAGTTACTCAACTACACAACAGCACGGAGAACAGCGGGCTGGACAGGCGTCCGGTACGTTAAGGTGACACATCAGCAGTCATTCAGGCAGTTGAACCGTGTTGTCTGTCGCTATTTCTGGCTCACGCTAGAGGCTACGCTGTTAGCTTTGTTATTGTTGTTGTTATTGTGTCACTCTGAGTTTCGATAGTAGGGTCGGCTGACGCGGGTCGCGCCCTCTATCTGTCGCTAGCTGGCGAAATCCTGAAGGGGCGGGATTTTCACTAAACTCATAAAAGAGAGCCTGAGCTTTCCACTAGCAGAGCAAGCTAGGTTTTTGGATGACAGGAGCTGGCAATTGTACCATCGCTCCTCGACTGTTGTACTTCCTTACTGGCCGGGCTCCCAGCATGCTCGCTAAAACCTTTGCAGATGATCCAGAATGCAGCGGCTCAACTGGTATTTAACCAGCCCAAACGGTTCCTCCACTGGCTCCCAGTTGCTGCCCGCATCAAGTATAAGTCCTTGATGCTCGCCCACAAAACTGCCACCAAAACCGCTCCGACCTACCTGAACTCCCTCATTCAGGTTTGCGCTCCCTCCCGCTCACTACGCTCTGCCCAGGAACGGCGCCTGGTGCTGCCACCTCCAAAAAGCCCCAAGTCTCTAGCCAGACTCTTTTCTTCTGTGGTTCCCCGGTGGTGGAACGCGTTACCAAACTCCACTCGTTCTGCAGAGTCCCTCTGGATCTTTAGAAAAGACTGAAGACCAAGCTCTTTACTGAACACCTTTGTTGCGTTCGGGCACTTTCTCTTGTTGTTCTCTCCCGTCTAGATCCTTGCTTATGATTTGTGAAAATCTCATATGTGCCTCGCTTTGGATGAAAGCGTCTGCCAAAGGACAAATTGTGATTGTAACAGTAGCATAAAGAGCACACCTGGAGGCTGAATAGGCTAAATTCCCGATCTCATTCCACATCACTGAATCCGCTGAATTCTTCATCCTCGGCGTCGCTTCTGAACAACCCCCGGAGGAAGATGAAGCGCCGTCTCCTCTTCTGCGAGGCCGTCGTCAGACTCGGCATTCAGTTGATTTGTTCAGTGCAGAAAATACGGCGGTCACTTTGAGAAGAATATTTGGCCATTTGAGGCAGCAGAAAGGCGTCGCTCATGTCCACATCCAGCAGATACTCTCTCTCTCTTTGAGCTCTGGTTTTGGTCTCTACCTTCTCCTGAGGGGATATCTGCCTCTAGCTGCTAAATGTTCCCCAGCTACTCTCTAACTGTCTGTCTGCTGTGCGCTGCCGAGCGGGTGTTGTACAGCGGCTTCTTCTCTGAGGACGGATCCTCGCCGCCACGCCATGAGAGCCGTGGGAGTGAACCAAAACAGTAAAGTTTGAGCTGAACTCAGTGTAAATCTGAGGGAGCTGCAGGTCCAGCTCATAAATCTCCACGAACGAAATCTTTCACCTTGTCCTTTAATAATTGTTATTATAGAAATGTCCATCATTCCCGCTTTAGGTCCACTCATTAGCTTTTTTGCAGCTTTCAGTCACACCTGAGAGTTTTGATTGGTCGGTGGTTCTGCTGTTCATCTCGCAGTGTCCAGACTCCGTCCTCTGATGGAGACTGTCCCCTCTGAGGGAAGTCATCTGTCCCACTAGATGTCTCTGAAAACTCATCAGGGTCTCGTTAATAGATAGAAAATTCATTTTTAAAGCTATTTTGATAATTGTTTTTGAAGTAACTTAAAAATGGAAAAAGGAAAGTGCCCATAAGAATTGATCGGTTTCAGTTTTTTGAATGTGAGTTTAGTAAAATTAGTCACTTCTGGTCAGACAAAAGAAGGAAATAAGAGGTACGACGGGTTTATTTTCTGTGTTTTCTAACATTTACAGACAATTAAAGGTACGCTGTATATGTTTTGACCACATGGGGCGCTACAGAGCAGCATGAAGAAAGGTCACAGAAGAAAGTAAGAGAGGTTCAGGATAAGAGTCCGAACATGCTGCATGAGGCCCAGCGGTTATGGATGAGGCTACGTGAGCTAATTGATGACCGAGCAAAGAATAGATTAATCGATAGTAAAAATGTGACCTGCTGCAGCTCTGCACAGCGTTTTGTCCTCTCTTTGTCGGCGGTTTGGATTCTCCAGCTCGCACGCGGGCTGTATCGTGTCGTAATCAAGCTCACCACATTAAAACGCAGGCGGCTGTTTTCATCAAACGAGCTCTGAGAAGCCGCTGCAGACGATCTGCCCAGCAGCCAGCTGACACACTTAGAGACTAGCTGGTGAAGAAAGTGGAGCAGTCACTACCTAAAGCCAGATATACAACTCTCCGTCATCCAGAATGTCACCCACAGGCCCCCGGTTACATATCATCTCCAGTTTTAATGTCCACACCAGGCAAAGTTCACCCCGGACAAATTGAGACTAATGCAGGGGGACGTCGACAGGAAGTCCTTCAGCCTACATTTGTACACGTTTTGGCAAACTGGCTCCATTAGAAGTGTACAAAATGAGTTACTATCCCTTTGTTTACGATGTAACCGTGAAACGTATTAAGAAATGATCAGCTTTACCTGTGTCCTCTCTCGCTTTCCGTAGTGTACATGTTTGATTCCTGTGAGTGCTGATGAGCGTAAAGATGGGTGGTGTTAGCCGTGAACATTTGCTTCAAGTCAAGTCCTGACTGATGGCCAGACAGTGGAACGTCCACACACAGGAGGAACGAAAGCTCAGTTACTACACACACACACACGCACACGCACACACACACACACGCACGCACACACACCGCCGTGGTCGCCTCTGTTTCTGCTCGACTTCGTACACACTACGTTTGGAACGGGCGATCAGGCACGAACCAACGATCTGCAGAGAGCCTGCACATGCAGAGAGAAAGGTAGAGAGACCCTGACAGAGACAAAGGGAGAGAGAGAGCGAGGGAGAGGGATGGTGGTCAGTTAGTGAGTCATGAATAATTGAATGAGCTTAATGGGAAGAGATATAAAAGCTGAAACTGTTTGGCTGCTTTGCAATAGAGACCAGAGGGCTCGCCATTTCCTCTGTGTGTGTGTGTGTGTGTGTGTGTGTGTGTGTGTGTGTGTGTGTTCACTGTGATGGTGCGTCCACATATGAAACTTTTTCTAAAGCAGCAACTTTGCACATTAGTGGCTCCAAGTGCTAACTGGCGATAAGTGTGTACATTTTTGACATTGTGAGGGACTACATTACCCAGAATTCTTGGAACACAGCCCACAGGATCATGTAGTAGGTTGAGTGAACTCTTCTCCTGAGGCGTAATGTCAGAGTACGACTGTAAATAAGCAGTGTCTGAGCCCACTAAGGATCAGTATCAGGGCTCGTCCGGCCATGTTTTAGTGGATCATACGGCAGGTCTGTCCGCGCTGTCCTCCGCTGTGTTTCGTCCACTTCAGCCCACTGCTGTCCTCCTTTATCGCAGCTGAGCTCTACAGTGCAGCATCTCACTTTGAATGTCAGTGAAAATTAGTGTTTTGGTGCGAGTGACTTTGAGTTCTGACACTGAGGTTGGCGAAATGCACAGATTCACTCCAGCACTGATGGACCTGCTGTTGAATCTCTTAGCTCTCATCTCTCTTCTCATCAGCAGAAGCAAAGGGCCGCCCGGCACCTTTCTCTGGTGAGGATGACAAACGTTGTCGTATCAGATGTCGCAAATTCATGCAAATTCCATGACTAACTAGCGGACAAAACAACATTAATCTTGCCTTTTGTCAGTTTCATTCTCTCTGGAAGCCGGTGTCTTCGCTCAGCCAAAGATCATTTGTGATGAAAGATGCTCCACTCTGCAGCGTCACTGTACAACCGCAAACCGGCTGTGTGGTTTTGACCTGAAACGTCGTCTCTCTGACTGATCACATCACGTCGAAAGCCGATCAACTCGGTAGTTCTTAAGCAGGACCTTCAGTTTGTGGATGGAGAAGCTTGAGAAGAGTAAGGCGCCTCTTGTTACCTGAAGCTCGCCTGATCTCTGGGCAGCTGTGTCATTTAGATGAATAGACCAGACTCTGTCTGCAGAGGTCCATTATTAAACGATCTGATCGGGATCAGGGCCAAAACAACTTTGGGACATCTCTACTTTAAATAGTGTCTTGAGATATTTAGATGGATGTTGTAACGATTGCAGCTTAACTTAGAGCTGACAAATACTGTCTAACTCATTCTTTACACTTTAGATTTTACACTTTAACGTGTAGAAATGCAAAGCTCGACACAGCTGCTGTGCCTGGTTGCAGCTGCTGAGCTGCGGTTGGACAATCACTGGTGTAGAAATGTAGAGAAATCCGATTGTAGCCTTGACAGGGCTTAACTTGGGACACCATGCAGGATGTTTCTTTGACACGGACCCCATAGTGTTTAATATTGTGTAACGTTAGCTTTGACAACAGCTAGCCGCAGCCTGGATGTGGCTACTAAGAGCAAGAAGTGACAGCAACAGCAGACTCCAGGATTTGATTTGGACAAACGTGGAGAAAATACAGCAGAGACTCTCAGACCACGCAGGCTGATTCACAGTTTCACACCAGAAGCTTCAACTGAAACAGTGAAGCAGGCAGGAACACAAAGCACGGATCCACGATTACCGAGGCTGTCTCTGTCTTTCTGAAGTGAATTGTCTTTAGGTGCTCCGTTGATACAGTGATGCACACAGAACAGCAGAGGGCTGAATGGGCAGAGATAGGCCGAAGATCTGAAACTGAGTGACAAAAAGAGAAAATGGAAAGAAAGAGAGTGAGAAAGACCAACAGAGGTGGACTAAGACGGAGGGGGAATAGTGATAGAGTGTGGGAGGACAGGCTGATGGCGTGTGATGATTTGTCTTGTCTCTGATGGGTTAGACAGAGCATGTCATTGGTATTTATGGGCTGAGAGACCTCGCACTCCTAGCAACCGCAGAGAAAGAGAGAGAAGTGAAAGGGATGGAGATGAGAAAGTTACAGCTTCATGAAAACAGAAAAGTACATGGAAGGAGAGCGAAAGACTGAAGGAAGATCAGGAAGAGGGCAGAGGAAGGATGGAGATATGCAGAGGCAGCAGAAAGAGAAAATGAAAGAAACAGGAGGAGAAGATAGAAAGATAGAGAGCCGAATTCAAAGCAAGTGAATGTCAAAGATGTGAAAAAGAGGGAGAGAGACAGATGAAGGGGGACAGGGAAGAGACGATTCTCACAGAACGACGTTCTTGTTGACTCTTCTTCTGCTGTTTTACCTCTCTCTTTACCCCTCTTCTCATCCGCCCTTTCTTTCTGCTCTTCTTTTTCATGTGACGACGGATGACGTGAAGAAGGATCTGAATATGCCGTCCACCAGGACGATACTGAATCCCAGATGCCTCACTGCGTCCAGGAGGAAGACAAACATCTGACATGACATCTAACCTTTGCGCATCACTCCCTCTGACAGGCCGGCTGCAGGTTGACAGGCTGAGTCCTGCAGGTGAACCCATGGACCAGGAAGAGGTCAACCTGTGCTCTCTCAGAAGATGATCTTCGTTTTCATTTTGTGGAGCTTTGCGTTGTGTTGATTTCTCAAGGTTTGGATCCAGACTGTTCTGTGGACGGAGGGGGTCTGAACTGAGTGCTCGTCTCTTTTGTTGCCCATAAAACTCTGTGAAGTTGGAGAATCACCACACAGGATTTTATTAAGAGGCACAACAGGGAAGGAGGTGGTCAGTCAGCTTCTGCGGGAGTTCCTGCGGGGTCGAGCAGACTGCGTTTCTGCTGCCGCACCTGAAGTGGTTTCCTGGAGAAAATAATATCGCTGGACAGTCTGCTGCCGCCCAACAATGATACCGTGCAGTATCTTAAACACAGAGGGACAAATAACGTCTCTGTCAGCTGTGGCCTCCACGCCTGCTTCTGAGAAACCAGCGATCTGATCGTCTGCATGGAGTGCAAGGAGTGGATACAGCTGACTCACTGATAACAGGAAAACAAAAGACAATCTGTTTCTCTGTATTTGTTCTGTCTTTGACCACCATGGGTCTGAACCCCGACAGAAACACCTGACTGAACCGGGGGATGGTCCACGACTCCACGTACCTCCCTGATTGGAGCCAGCGAGGACGAGGTCCATCTTGATCTGCAAATCAGAACTCGAAGAGGAAAAAGTCCTCTCCCCCCCACTTACCTCTGGTGGGGGGGAGGGTGAAGGGTGTTCTAGTTTTCAGAGTGTAGGGTTTAGGGTCTTAGGGTGTAGTTTTGTAGTTATTTAGACACTAGATTTTAGGTTGTTAGACTAGACTGGCTAGTTTTAGATTAGTTGTGTTAGACTTCTGTTTAGTAGTTAGTCAGTTGTACTAGTTTTAGCCTTTGGCCTGCTGCTCATTGGCCAAACACGCTCCAGCTGTAGCTGTGATTTAGCAGCATTCATCTGGTGCAGAAGCTCACGTTCAGCCTCAGCTGGCTGTGTTCAACCTGGATCTGTCCAACTGTAACAGCCAGCAGCATTCAGGCTCCTTAGGATTTTACTGTTAGCGAACCCTGGGCGTTTGTTTATCCTGAGGTTCCTTAGCCATTAGCCTCTGTGCTAACCTTGAGACGAGGTAGGCATGGATGCTAATCAAGGGCCGGGCCAGGGCAGCCCGGAAAGCCCTAACCGAGCCGTGGAGTACCTTCTTGAACTCAACAACATCATCGAGAGCCAGCAGAAGCTTCTAGAAACGCAGCGACGCCGAATCGAGGAGCTGGAGGTCCAACTAGACCGTCTCAGCCAGGAGAACAAGGACCTGCGTTTGGACCGGCAACCAGTTGCTCCTCCTTCATCTGCTCCTCCTCCCGAGCCGCCTCTCCCTCCTCCTCCTCCGCCGCCTCCACCGGCTCAGACCACATCGACATCCATTTCTACCAAGAATCACCACCACCACAACAGTCAGTACCAAGCTCCTCCCCAGCCTCCCTCCTCTATTCCCCTCCACCATAGCCACCACCAGCATCATCAGCACCACCACCACTCCTCCACCCACCACTGCTATAACAGCACCAATAGCACCAATATGACCGCGATCCCGGTTCCTGCTCCTGCTCCGGCTTCAGCCCCGACCTCCATCTCGATCCCAACGCAAATCCCTGCTCCAATCTCCTCCTCAGCCCCTGCTCCACCTCCTCCTCCACCAATCCCACCCAGGGATCAGCCACGGGCCCACACCCGGCTGACTCGAGCGCCCTCCACCAGCACTGGCACCAACACCAACTTCGTGGAGAAAGAGAAGGAGAGGCTTGAGCGCCTGCACAGAGCCAATGCCTCCAACAACCACCACGCCCACACCCTCCACCACCACAAATCGTAAGTTAGAGTTTAAGGTATACTTACTACAACCAAAGCCAAAGGTTTGCACGAGAGGATGGCAAGCCTGATCTCAGCAGGATTGAAATGAACAAAGTCGACCTTCTGAACCAGAATTTAGATTTTCTACTTCAGAATTTCTGTTAAAAAATTTGGATAAAGTTGCAAATATGACATAAGATAAGAGATTAATAAAGTATGTCTTCTCCCTCACTCTGATTCACAGCGATGGTACATTCAAATGCTTCTTTTCTGACTTCTAATGGGTAACCTGTGCCTTTAAACCTCCATGGTGACTGTTATTGAACTGCTGTTGTTAGTGTTGATATGGCATCCCCTCTCTAAATGTCCAACCTGGCTGCAGGCCTGCCTTCCTTCCCGGCGTCTGTTTCGCCAAAACTCGTGTAGATCTTTGACTTTGATCGCTACTAACTTTGCAGCTTCTCTCACGCAGGTTTGTGCAAGCCTAGAAATATGTGCCCACATGCTAACTCTGACCTGGAAACATCGTTTTGCCTGATTCTTCGCTGGCAAAAAATGCAAACAACAGATTCTAAGGCAAAGCTGTTTTGGTGAATGTAATTTATTGTAAAGTGTTTGGGCTCGGACGAATGGAAGAGCTCAATTGCCGACGTGTTTCTTCCTCCAGGGGTGAGGGAGCAGCCCTGTGCACTCATTCTGTACCAAGACAGCCTGATTGTTGGGTGTACAGGGTTGATAAATATTCATCCTTTTATCAGTTAATAGGCCTACAGAGTGGAAGCTTGTGTTGGGAATTTACTGAGGGAGAACAGGAGTGCATGAGACTCCAGAGACGGAAGAACTGAACGACGAAAGCATCTCTAACACTGATAATTGGTGAAGCAAAGACTGAACGGGGTTATGTAATAGATATTTCTGCTAAGTGATCGGATTGGTGGGTTTTGCTGAGACCATAAAGAAAACACCCTGTGCTGTCAGGACCTGAGAGCGCCGCTGCCTTTGGCATTGGTCTTTGTGCACGGGGCTGTGTGGTGCCGTAGGCGACGGGATGCAGGGTCGCAGCCGTCCCATGCGTCTCCTAGTCAGTCCCTTTGTAAGTGGAGACGCTGAACTGCTGCCTGTGGGAAGTGCTGGTCGTGGCGATTGCTGTTGCTATGCAACTGTGGAAAACCTGTCTGAAGGACGACACTCCGGCAAACAGTTGAAATGGTTTTAATCTCGCCCCGTGCTCTGAGCGCTGAAGGCTTTGCTAAGCTGGCACCGCTGTTGGGAACACAGAGCATCGCCTCCTTTTCTCTGCAAACGCCGAGAGCAAAAGAAACGAGGCTCCCGATAGACCTGCAGAGATGAAGGCTGGGGAAACGCAGCGATGACTCATGGAGACGGATTTAATACTACTATTGCTTTGTCTTATGAGCTCTCATACGTGCAGCCCAAAAGTGAAACAGATTGAGCCGAGGTGCATAGAGTGTGACTCAGACGTTCACATCGGGCTTCATCTGACGCATTTTGAGGCGTCGAAGTTGAGGGGATGAAAGTCCTTCGAGCCCTGAGTCATGAGACGTTCAGGTACAGCTGATATCGTGAGAAAAAGCTGACCTCAAGCTCGCTAATGATGTAAGAGGCAGAGAACAGTGATGAAGTCTGACAGCAGTGAAGATAACACTGATTCCTCCTGAAATCACACAGCACAGTCGGCTGCCTGCTGCCTCTTCGAGTGACTGAGTGCCATCCAATAAATCCCACACTGCACTGGGGCAGATGATGGCAGGGAGGCATGGCGGCATGTTGCAGAGCTGCCTACACTGGTTTCTGAGTGATTTCGTATTGGGCATGATGCAGCAAAATGCAAAACACCCTCACACAGATTTATCTTGCAGCACCTTGCCGCACCTCAGGCTGAAGCAGAGGGAGAACAAGGCGCTCACAAGGAAGCAGTAAATATTGTAGGACGTGACCAAGCAGCCCGAACAGAAGGTTCACAGAACTGCAAGCAGCAACCCGGAGTCAGACTTCTGTCACAGAGATTTTCTCATAATAGTTTAGTGTTACGTCTAAAAGTTTATGCACACACACTCTGTCTCCCTCCTCCATCCAACAGCTGTGTTTGCTAACATTGTGATTTACACTTTGGTCTTTACACATCTGTCATCAAATTTAGAGACAAACAGAAACACATGGGTCTCCAGAAGCCTGAGGGCTCCTGCACTCAGGTCGCACTCGCCCCACAAGTCTTGGTGGGTCGCTAGTAGCCAGTTAGCTTGTAGCCTGATTACCGTCAGGGGTCGGGTGTGACTGGACACAACGGCAAGTGTCAGGAGCACACGCAGCAGCCTGAAGCAGGCATTCCAGCTGAAGTGTAGTAAATGGAATAAAAAATGCAAAACACCAGTATGATCCTAAATGATTTTATTAAAGATTCAAGAGTGAAGACGAGGAGACGGCGAGCTCACGGGTTCAGCAGCAGCGAAGGCTTCTGAACCGACAGACAAACAGGTTACACAACAACTGTTAACAGGCTAGTTAAGATCTCACATTTCACTTTGAGCGCAGGTTCAGTCTGCAGTATTCAGGTTGTACTCATGTCTGCAAAAACACAGTGTTCTTATGGGATGCTTTCCGGTTTACCCCAAGAGTGTGATACATGTGGTCCTCGGCCCAGAGATGAGCACACGTGACTGTGGCGGTGCTGTAACCATCATTTGACACCTGTGCTGTGACACCCTATCGATCCAGAAGGGAAAGACTGATGGAGAACAGTTATGGTAATGAACACAGAGAGTGATGTGGTTGTGCAGTGTGGGTGGAGGAGTCAGAGGAGTCAGATCTGTAGGATTCAGATGGATGGAGAGGAGAGGAGCGCAGAGGAAGAGATTTAAAGAGGATGCATCATTCACTTCTCTGATCTCTTCTCTTTTCTCTCCGTCTGTCATTCCTTCTGCCTCCTCCTGGTCTCAACCTGAATCAGGATTGGTTGTCTGGATAACGATATTAAGCCCCCTCTCTGATCACAACTAATTATGCAAAGTAGGTAGGCGGAGCTTGCAGACTTTGTCCACAAAGAAAAGGTGTGTCTACCTCTGTGATGTGCAGGGTGAAGGTCATGTGACAGACGGGCAGAATTAGCGAGGCTGCTGTTCGCTATGCTAACTTAAAACGAGTCACATGAGACAAAGTGACCAGAAACAGTGGAGATGGTTGTTAGCAGTCGTGCTAGCTTTGCTACGCCATCATTCACCAGGTTAACGTCGTCTCACAGGTTAAACTGGTGTCTGTATGTCAGCGCTCTGCTCGTCTTTCCTTTGCAGAAGAAGAAATGTGGTTAAAGGGTGAAGAGTCTGGAGCGCCTGCAGCAGATGGTTTGGATGCGCTCCAGATCCTCTGGACCAAAACCTGCACCGATACCTTGATCAGATCAGCCAGAAAGTGACTGATCCGCTTTATGCTTTCCTCGTCAGCGTCGTTATGAGATTCAGTCACGTTGATTGGTTGATATTTTCCCGCCAGGCGGTACACCTCGCTGAGATCTGATCACGGTGTGAGACAGACCGTCTCTGGATGTGGTCTGTGAGCGTTTAGACCTGAACTCACGTGCTTTTCCCCGATCCAGATTAGAGATCCAGATCACACGTTCATACAGGTGGAGGAGGGGTCTCACTCTGTGGGTCTTTTCCAAGTCAACATGATGTTGACAGGACTTTAATGTTGGACTCCAGATTGTCTCCCCTGTCTCTCTCTCCCTCTCTCTCTCTCTCTGTCTCTCTCTCTCTCCCCCCTCTCTCTCTCTCCCTCTCTCTCT
>JBBMOE010000024.1:8485123-8495288 GCA_037975065.1 Chaetodon trifasciatus
GTGCGTGTGTGTGTTATCCTGCGCGTGTGATGCGTACTGACAGGCTGGCCGGCATGTGGCGGTGACTCAGCGACAGGCGGACGTTAGATGAGCTAATGAGATTGAAATGAGATTGTAATCAGATTAGAGCAGCCTGTAATCTGACAGGACCGGGCCGAGCCGAGGACAGGCAGGAGGCATGATGGGTAACGAAGGGACGGGTCTTCCGTCTCTTCATGTGTCTTCAGCTGAGTCGATGTAAAATCGCTGAAGAAGCTTCACTGCAGCTGTGATGTAACTGTTCATTGGCTCTTTAAACTCAGATACCGTTCTCTGATTGGCCCAGAGCCGACCTCCGTGACGGTGTGTTTGTGGTGATCCGAATGAATACGTAAACTCTGAGGAGGCGATGCGTTTCTTAAACCGGAGCAGGGACGTAAAACCACATCTGAGGCTGTGAGAAAACACGGAAATCTAAACTTTCTGCACTTAAAGAAGAAAACTGAAAGTCTGAAATCCTCAGCTTTGATTATCAGAGGTGTTGACCCGCAGTTTGTCTCAATCATTAAAATACATCGTTAGTGAGATCATTTTGACTGATTAGTGTCGATCAGCAGGTGCACAGCTGTCACTGTATGTATTGATCCCCTTCGATGGACCTCCTCCAGACACTCCTGCCACCTCCTCCCTGCAGCGTTGTCTCCTCCAAATACACATGCAGTGCACCTGAATGTCCTCCCTCAGAGGTCAGAGGTCAGGGCGGGCGCCGACCTGCAGGGGGCGCCGCACTGGAATTAAAAAGATCACTCAAACATGATGTCAGATATCACCGGTCAGGGAGAGGTGAGAGGAAGATGATGGAGGGAGAGAAGAAGAGTGTGAAGTGTGTGTGTGTGTGTGTGTGTGCGTGTGCGTGTGTGTGTGTGTGTGTGGTGAGGTGAGAGAGACAAATTGACAGCGTGTGAGTGTGATGAAACGGTCAAGGTGAGAGAGGAGTCATCAGTGGGCGAGAGACCTAGAGTGATGGTGGGAGAGAGCGAGAGACTGACTGTACAGTGTGTGTGTGTGTGTGCGTGTGTGTGTGTCGAGGTGTGACATGCAGCTTCCACAGCTGTACGCCGCACCGACACCAGCTCCCTTCACCCTCCTCCTCCTCGTGCCCTCCTCTTCCTCCTTCACTCCACTTTAATTCAAACAGCTAATATGAGCGAGCGGTTCAGCTTCCATCAGACGAACAAGGACGAGCAGCGACGTAAAGGACAGCATCCATAACGAGAAAATGTTTGGAAATCCAACCTGCTGTGCACAATGATGCAGACGTGAACTTTGACCTTGAGGTCGTCCACCTGGAGTATTGATCAGTCTGGTGACTGATCGGTTCTCGTTGTCGTCTCGTGCTCGGACTCGAACACTGACCGTCTCCTCTGTGTGAGCGTCAGCCTGACGGGCCGTCGTCCTCTGAGCCACAGAGCTCCGTCGTTAGCAAACACTCGTCGTGAGCCTCGCCGCTCCGTCGTTAGCGTGAACACTCTCTGTAGTTTACTTTGACTCAGTCCCAAAAACTACAGCGATCAGCTGTTTGAGGGAACTACAGAGCCTTTACAAACAGAGCGCAGTCAGAACGCAGCGAGAGGAACCAACACGCTCCTTCAGAGGGAGTCCTTCAGCCGCGTGTCATCTGATGATGACGTCTGATGAAGATCCCACTGTGAGCCCTTCATCTCCATGTCTCCACATTGAGCGTCTCTGTGGGAGTCTGATTGACGGGTCTCCTCTCTGGGTGGCTTCTCCTCACACCTCAGTGATGCCAGAGTGTAGAACCACACAGCTGATCTCAGACCAGGTGTGCTGATCGCAGCCTCTGCGCTGCGAAATGGGAAACTGCGCTGGTCGAAAAGTAATCGAGTACTTTAGCTACTGCTGACTCAGCTCTCAGCTCCATCACACTCACACACACCTGGAGTGGCTTATTCCATGCTTACATAAGCCCTTTGACACTTGAAATCGCACAGTATGACACACACACACACACACACACACACAGAATATAATTGTTAAATTATTTTGTAGCTTACATAACAGCTGATGAAGCAGCACTCCTCTGCCTCTGCCTGCTAAAATCTGTCCACATCGCTCTATCTGTGTCTCTGTCTCTGTCCCTCCGTCTTCTTCCACATGGCTAGCAGCTGATCGCTAACACGACGCAGACATGTTGAAAAGCTCCTCGTGTCGGCGTCACCTTTGACCCCTGAGCATCCAGTGCAGTGATAGGTCCAGGATATGATCAGCACAAAGCACAAAGACTGGAAGCGGGGGAGAATCATCAAAACAAACGGCTCTGACGCTGTCTCACTTTGTATTTCTGCACATTTTTTTGGTTTTTTTTGCTGTGTGCTAAGCTAGGCTAAACATGATCATGCAAGCTGTTTCACACTTCCTGTTTCTAGCGCCCTCTGCTAGCAAACGTGAAGAGCCGCGGGGTCGACGTACGCCCGTTTAAAGACACATGAGCAGCAGCAATACGACGAAACTGAGGTGACCAGGTACCTCCACCATGATGTCATCACTTTAGAGTAATTAGACCGAGGCAGCCCTTAATTGGACAGTGATATATGGATTATTGATCTCCAAATAACTGATGAGAGCAGTCTGACCTCTGTTACATCCTGCAGCACTGCTTGATCTCTCTCTCTCTCTCTCTCTCTCTCTCTCTCTCTCTCTCTCTCTGTATGTATCTGTGTCTCTCGCCCTCTGCAGTGTTGTAGCAGTATGCTAATGAATGGCTCCAGCCTGCTCTGCAGTGGTTGTAGCTCGCTCACTCCATATTAATACAACTGGTACACTGCCCGGGTGGAGGAAAGGGGTGAGGGGGGAGGCAGGGAGGGGGGAGAGGTGAGAGGGGGACGAGAGAGGTGCTTGTTCTTGCTGAGAGCAGAGAGAAAGAAGCAAAGACGGAGACATTTTTTAGGCTCAACTTTATGTCTGAAGGCATTTGTTTGGAGTGTTTAAGCAGAGAGTTTGTGGCTTTCTGATTGGTTTGGTGACACCAGATCGCAGTACGGCAGCGTTCATCCATAAAGGCTTGATGACACAGCAGCCAATCGCAGGCAATGTAACCCGCCGTAGCTGGCGAGCTAACTGCTAATACAGCAGCAAGCCAGGAGCATGCTAAAGCTACTCAGACACGCTAACCTTCATGCTTCCTTCTGTTTTGTCTGTGCTGTGTGGTTAGATCCAGCCTGACATTTGTCCTCAGGATCATTTCATTCAATGATCTCTGAGCTAGTTAGCTCGCTAACAGTCAGTGAGCTAGCAGAAACCGGCTCCTCTGCTCAGTTGTTTCCGGGACATTGAGTTGTGTGTCATACTGTCGACGGTCAGCTGCTTCTGTTTGTGCCAATAGAGGAGGCTGAGTTAAAGCAGATGTTGACACACAGGTAAAAAGGTGTGATAGCTTTCTTCATCTGGGACGTTGGCTTTCTGTTCCCCCAGCGTGGTCAGCGTGGTCAAGACGGCTTTCTGTCGGCCAACGCTGAGCTCGAGGTGAAATCTGTGACGACTCCTACGTTTAGCGCTGGTGTGACCAGACCTTCACACTGTTCATCATCAGAGTCCTGTTCCATGAGACAGGCGTCCGTGGACAGAAGTAATTATGCATCCTCCTATCTGACAGGTTATTTTAAAAAAATAATGTTTTCTTATGCAGAAAACCCAGCGGGGGCCTGACACACTGTCCTTCAGCAAATGTCAGGGACAGAAAGATGTTCAGTCACATTTCAACTGTTTTATTGACTTTCACATTTGGACGAGGACATTTCAAAAGTCACGAGTCATTTCTGTTTAAGGCACATGTGGAATCAGAAATCACGAACTTTATCGCACAGGAAAGGAACTCTGGCTTTAGAAGGTGGAGAAGTTTAACTCTGAAATAACACCAGCGTCCAAAAAGCTAACGTAAAACAACGTTTCAGTTCCATGTTGAGCCCAGAGACCCACGAAAAGGCCTGTGGTTGTCAGGGTAACACCATCTGAACAGAGAAATACATCACAGTCCGTTTATCCACCGTGTAGAATAAATGCAGAGGAGACCAGAGCGAAGACTCCCTGACAGCAAACAATATATAAGCTCAGAGCAGCGCACAGGTCAGCGGGACGTTCCACTCAGTGCAGCCACAGATTTACACTGTGCATCCAGGCGGCGTGGCGCACATCACGCCTGCGGCCGTACAGCGAGCGTGCAGCCGTGCAGCCGACCAGCAAGCTGTCACTTCACAACCGGTGGGATGAAATGTGAGGAGTGAGGTCTCAGTCTGGTGAAGCGTGAATGCAGCTCCTCAGGCTGAGCTGCAGCGTGCTGCGCCGCCGCCGCCATCGTGGACACGTCACAGACACCGCTGTAACTGTAACCGTTTATTATTCGTATTAAAAGTGAAAATATTTAGCTAACACGTTTTATGGCTTTGATCTCTGAATGAATGTTGTGATGGTTTTAGGATAAAGAGCTGAGTTACAGAACATGGTGTGGACAGTGTAGCATTAGAATATTGAATTAGCATTTAATTAGCTCAGTGTTATGTTGTGCCAAGCTCGACATGTCAGAGCTTTAAAGTATAATTATGGTTTTATGTTGACACAATATTTGCTATTTGCGCCGAAGGTTTGCAGCGACTCCCACATAGCATCTATAACATCGGCATAAGGAGTCCTGTGACTGGTCTAAAGCTCTTTCCAGTGTTGACTGGTAATGTTTGGTGGCTAACTCTTGTGGCAGCTGATGTTTGGATTGACATGGACACATTTTGTACTGAGGTTATTCACAGTACGCGAAGCTGCACAGAAAACCACCTGGTCCTCGATCAGTGCTATTAACTTTATTACAGATGTGTTGGCGTGTGTTCAGTGACTTTCTCTGCAGCAGCACCGTCTGCAGGTTGTTTTTAAAAAAGAAAAAATAGCATATTTTGTGTGTTTTGGACTTCATGTATTGTTTTTTAATGCTAGTGTTGAATCAGAGTTTGAGATTCTGGTATTGTGACAACATGCAGAAGATATTTGTGAAAATTATTTCAGGATTTGCCAGTATTGTACACATGAAGAGCTCTGGGTGGTGTTTGTCATCAGCGTCCTTTTAACCACCAGCGCTTCGCTCCTCATGGCGCCGTTGAGTATGAATATGGCTGAAACATCACATCACAACCTTCAGCTTTAATTAAGGTTGGTCAAGGAGACACGTGAGTGCCAGTGCTCCCAGTATGACTCTAACACTTCCTCTATGACAGATTGGTCAGTGAGTCATTTCCCTGACGGCAGGGTTCAGCGAGCGGTTAGCGAAACCATCCTTTAGCTCCAAGGTCGCAGGTTCAAGGCCCATAAAGACTCTGAGGGTAGCAACGTTACCAAACCTGTACCTGCTCTGGATGAAGCCATCAGGAAAACACTTAAACTGTAACCTGACATAAGTGGAACTCTGACATGTAGTGAGGAATTAGCTAAAAACGGCTAAACCACAGTTAACGAGCAGGATTCAACTGGCCTTCCTCTGTCCCTCTGAAAATACAGTGAACTATCTATATCTGTGCATCATCCTTCCTCTCCTGACTCACTGTACACTATACATGTACTGCTGTGATGCTAACTGCTAGTGCTAACGGCCGAGATTGACTGTGTGCTAACCATAAGCTGATATATTGTGTGTTCTAACTGCTAAGCAAACACTTGTGACTGTATGTTAATGCTGTATGCTGGTATGAGTAGTTAAGACTTCATACTAACTGCTGTATGCTGCCATATATATTGTGTGCTAAGTTAATGCTAACATGGTAAGATATGCTAACTATAAGCTAAGTGTTAAGATTAGTTGTAACTGTGTGCTAAGTGCTATGCTGCTGTTATTTATTGTGTGCTAAGCTAATGCTTATAGATTTAAGTGTGCTTTTTGCTTTAACACTACTAGCCATACATGCTAATCGCTACTTGCTGCTATTAATACTGTGTGCTAAGCTATTGCTGATGGTGTGCTGTAATGCTAACTGTGCTAATGGTGTTTGTTTATGTGTGCCTGTCTGTTGTTGTTGTTGTTGTTGTTGTTGTTGTTGTCTACCTTTCTCTGTTTCTCTCTTGACTTTATTTTTCTCTCTTTTTTCTCTTTCTCCCTCTCCCCAACTCTATCTTTCTATCTCTCTTTCTATCTCTTTCTGTCAGGTCTTATTCCTCCTCCACCTGTTCTACTACCACCACCTCTTGTCGTTCCTCCAACAACCCTACTAGCATCACCACTCCTTCCTCCACCTCCTCCTCCTCCTCCTCTCTCTACTCCTCCAGCCTACCTCCTAACAGCCACGCCACCTACCATCAGTACTGCTGTCCCGCGCGCCTCCGCCTGCCCAAGCCTCCCTGCGCCCTGCCCCCAGCCAAGCACCACGAGCAGGCAAGGTAAGGGCCAGAGTCCCCCCTCCTCAACACCCAGCCTCACCCACTGTCCCCCGCTCTGCCTCCACCCACACCACTGCCCCTGGTAGCCTCCCCCAGACCACGCTCACCAGCAGGGAGGGCGGTGACCCCGAACACACTGAGAGTGAGTCTGACGCGCGCCATGTTTGACTTCTGAGCTCACCTGATGTTTTCACAGCCGCTAACCATCCACAGGTAGAAGCGGCACGTTCACCCACACCTGCCTGTTCTCTGAGAGCACGAGCTGCCCAGATGTTCCATCCAGATTACACCACAGGGACCGAAGAGGCAGATGTTAGCATGCATCCCCCGTATAGAAGGCAAAAATCAGTGTCCGCTCAGTGTGTGTGTATTAGAGTGATCACAGGGAGGTGACGCCAACACACCTGACTGACGGCTACGGTCACTGTTCGCATTCTAATGCGCAAAAAATATTATTAGAGCCGAAACTAATATAAGACAGATGTAAATATTCTGTCGCTCCTCTTAAAACTGAGCATTTGTTCTTTCTCTGATGGCAAGTGAAAATATTTTTAGTTAATGACATTTTATAGAAAATACTTTGCAGATTATTGGATGATAGAAACAATCCTTAGTCGCCACCATAATCTAATTCCACAGAAGGTCACTTTGATTTACGGCTTCACTGGATTTGTCACAGATTATCATTAGTTCATATAAGTTATCGTAGTATTTATCACAGTAATTTCTGTCTTGTTATTGTGATTTAGCGCCTCTGTAATTTAATCCAGGCTGGACTCTGCCGGCCTGCAGCACATTTGGCTTTCTTAACTACTGAAAGGAAATCTTGAGTATTATTTGCAGGCACCCGAGCTGATCGGTGTTTGGCTCCTAAATCTTTGCATTTGGGTCGTTACATTTTCAGAAAAGCTTGAAGCGTTCGGTCTGAATTAAGCACAAAGATCAGTCGAAGCTTCGCGTCCGCTGTCTGACTTTTCCTCTGTGAGTTCAGCAGAAGAAAACAAAACAGGTGAGCTGAAGTCAGACTTCACTCTGAGCGCGTTCTGACGTCCCATCGAGCCTCACCTGCCCCCCCACCCTCACCTGTCCTCCCCCACAGTGCCTTAATAACGTGGCATTCTGTTGAAGCCCGTCACAAACACATGAGCACACTGAAGGTGAAGCAGCGCTCCCTCTCTCTCATCCACCTTCTCCTCAGAACACCATCACATCAGTCACATCACTCATCCTCCATCATGCTGCTGTAAAACCCATCTGGAAGCCATGAACCACCATGAACAGGCCAGTTTAAAGCTAAAGACGGCGAAACAACCGGTCTGCACTACAAAAAGACTTTTTTATGAGTCTGATCGTTTCATTAATTTCTCGGCTGTTTCAGTTTTTAATCCGTGTTAATCTGCTCTTTCTGAAGGCGTCACGACAAAAACCACAATAATAAACTTTTAAAAAAACTTTGTCACCACGACGTTCACTCGGAACAGCAAATAAAAACAACAATAATACAACTGTACAATACAAGAGGTCAGTTAATAATTAGAATAAAAAAGAATTCATACATTAAAAACATCAAATAAACTGAATATGTACGTAAATACGCAGAATGAAATAAGAATTAAAAGCCAGTTTTCACATGAAAGTTTTGGTCTTATCAAATGAAAAAAGGCAGAAATAAAACTTGAAAGTCACCATCTGTCCATGCTGGAATGAATTTCTGCGCTCGCTGAGATCATGAAGGAGCGGCCGGTCGACCGCTGATTTCTGTGCAGCGTGAAATAAAGCAGCTGAAGAAGAATCAGTGAAAGCTGACGGGGACATGAGCAGGAACACTGCCGCTGCCCCCAAAATCCCTCCGACTGTGTCTTCATGGTCAGGACGGCACGACCAGCAGAGGGCAGCGACTCCCACGTCCGGTCTCACTTCAGACGTGTGCGATAATGTCGACGTGCGATTCAACATTAACGTTTTTTACTTGTTAACAAACCCAGACTCAAACCGGCAGTGAATGCTAACCGCTAACCGCTAACAGTTCAGTGTTGGTGTGCCACAGGCTGACGGATCTTCCTCCTCTGAGCTCCGTTAAAACTCATCAGTGATCCTACTGATGAGCAAACACACTGCGGGTTATTCCGACTCAGTCACACACACACACACACAAACGCTCACCACAGCACCACACGTGGATTCATCCGCTGCTGAAAATAGTCCCAACAAAAGCTCTGTTTCCTCCTGTTTGTCTGATAAAAACTACAGTGAGCAGCTGATTGAGGAGATTACTGAAGCTTTTAAAGGTGAAACTAAATGCTTGTGAGGAGTTTTTGACCAATGGGAGCTGAGAGCCACAGACAGGAAGTCAGAGAGCATTGGTGATGTATTTCCAAAGCAATTTAACATCAGCAGCTTTCTACTTTAGCCCGTCTGAGAGCTGATGTTGTGACTGTGAAACAGTCGATTATCACATTTTTCCACCATGAATCATCAAGCTGAACAAAGTCTCCTGCTCACCTGTTGGTGGTAATCATCTCAGGGTTAGCGTGGGCTAATTGCTACAGGTAGCTAGCTTGAGTATTCACATAGTTTGTGTGTAGCGTGTTTGATTTGATGTCCACTCACACAGTGTTTGAGATCAGCTGGTCGAAGGTGGAGAGCTGTGTGAGTGCTGTCTGTGGTGGCTGCACCTCCACACGCCGTCTGAATCAGCTGCAGGAGCACGTCCAGGAGCTGAAGGAGCGCGGACACCTCGCCGCGTGCGGCCGTGACGAGATAACGGTGTAAATGTGGAGATAACGACGCGCTCACAGACGGCGTCTCCTCAGAGACGTTCAGCCTGTCGCCAGGTGACAGAAAGAGTGTAAAGAGTGAAAGAGGTGGAGAAGTTTAGCGCCTGCTCACCTCCCCGCCTCCGCACCAGCCCGAAGGTCAGACCGTCGCCTTCAGGAAGTGACTCCATTAATCTGCTGTCGGACAGGTGTGAGGCGAGCAGCTTTCTGGAGCTGCTGGACCATCTGATAAGACCTGATGGGAAACATTGATGCGCTGCTTCCTGCTGAATGCTGAGACAGAAGGAGGCTGCAGACATTTAGATTCCTGTGTGAGAGCGAGCGTTTGCCCTTTTGGCTCCAGTTTAATGAATTCTTAATGGAAATATGAGTCTTTAGATATCATCAGTGTTGGCGAATGATTGAATTTTACACCATGTACAAAAGACGGGCACCTTTCAGCTCTTTTTCCTTAAACACTCGACTGTGGGAGCACGCTGCGCTCATTCCCACTGCAGGTACATCTGATGGTGTTCATCAGGTGTCGCTTTAGAATATCTAATGACTCTTCATGATTCATACAAATGATTACATGAGGTGGACTTTACCTTCTGGCTGCAGCCTCCAGAGGCTCCTCGCCTCACTCGTCACAGACACAAGTTTTCACTGAGAGGCATCAGGATGTGTTTCTGGTTCAGTGAACGTGCCGCAGAAAACACAAGCATGGAGGTGGATAGGACACCTGTTAGGTGACAGCAGTCAGGTGTGTGTGTGTGTGTGTGTGTGTGTGTGTGCGTGTGTGCGCGTGTGTGTGTGCGTGCTCGTTAAAAGGCGACGCTGTGACACATTTTAAAGTCACACATTACTCAGTTTCCCCTCCGGGATTAATGAGTATTTCATATTGGGATCATATGCAGAGTGAGGAGAAGGTGTGTGTGTGTGTGTGTGTGTGTGTGTGTGTGTGTGTGTGTGTGTGTGTGTGTGTGTGTGTGTGTGTG
>JBBMOE010000024.1:8495659-8524940 GCA_037975065.1 Chaetodon trifasciatus
CTGATGACAGGGTGAGCTGATCCGACTCTTCTGTTGTCTTCATTTCAAATGGGAACAAATCGCCGCGTGTCCGTGTCTCGTGGACACAGAGTGTCCTCAGGAGGTGTAACAACGCTCAGACATCTGGACAGTTTGTGCTTTTACACCCTCACACATACATTATGCATAAAATGAGTTCTGCCGCGGTGTCATTGAACGCACCACGAGAAAATGACTGGTAACACGCTCCGATGATTAACACTGGACGGACAGGAGTTCGAGGAAACATCGTTCTGATTTCAGTTTTTCAGAGTGAAAACGGAAACTGTGACTGTTCATAAACGAACGGGCTGATCTGAGACCAGCAGCTGTGCAGCAGACCTGAAGTGTGACCACATACTTTATATGTTCAACATCTGCAGTTAAAACAGTAAAATCATCGAACGTTTCATTAAACTCAATGAAATTATCAGTGAAACTGATTCAAAGCCTGAAAACTCTTTATTATTTATTACTTTCATGCAGACGTTGATTCTGAAGACATCTGAACGTTTTGAGTGTTTTTAGGTTTTAGTCTCAGCTGAAAGTCAAACTTCATCTTCATCGAGTAGAAACGTGGTGACTCTTCATCGCCTCACTGATTCTTTCTGGGTTTAGATATCGCGTTGAGGCAGCTTCCTCTTTAGCTGCTGTCCACCTCCCAACGATCAGTCAGAAGATTACTCTGGTCTTTGTGGGTTAAAGTCACTCTGTAGGACCTTTCAGTGACTGAAGCTCAATCAGTTTATTTATCTTCTGTGCATCCTATCAGAATTTATTGATTGATTGACAAACAAAATAAGTTTTAGTGATCTCTAAGTTGTTGGAGCTTTTTAAACATTTTGATCCGTGTCTCTCGGCCTTTTTCTGTTTTGTTTAGTTGCTCAAAAGTCCTCTACATTTGATTATTAGTTATATATTATTAGATCTATCGTTCATATTATTGATCTATGAAACCTAAACTGCTCGTAGTCTCGGAGTCTCACACACTGAATGTGATAAGACAACATTTTCTGACACGAACAGCACGAAATACACAAAGTGAACTTAAAGGATTTCATGCAGATCTTTGAACTTTCACTGAAGTCTGAACGCTCAGACGTGACGAAGGTTTATCAGCCTGCTCTCACACTCTGACCTGGAAAAGTCACCATGTTGGTTTAAACTTTGGATGTTATTTACGTTGTGAGATATTCAGTGAAACCTGTTCCGACTCCTGCAGTGAAAGTTTTAACCAGAGACGGTTTAAAGTGTCTTTTGCAGCCTTTAAAAAGACATTTGGATTAGGACGGAAGTGAATTCTGCAGAGACAAAATGACGTCTCCGTCTCCTCGTCCACCTCTGCTGAACTCACACCTCTTCAGACGGATGACTTACAGTCTGTTTGGAGCCATGAGATTATTTAAATGAGTGAAGACACAGAAAACCGCTGAATGGATCACAGTGATGGATTAAGACGTCTCGGCCGCGCTGATTATCGCACTAATACGCGCTTTTCACCGGCATTACATTTGCATTAATTCATATTGACACCAGCCACTATCTCTGAATTACCACAAGCTTGGCTTCACCGTCACCTCCCCCTCTGCTCACTTCATCCCTCCCTCCCTCCCTCCCTCCTCGTCTGTCCTCCCCCCTTAAAGAAAAGATTCAGACTCAGAAGTGAGTTTTCTCACCTTTGACTCTGTAAAGTTTATCATTTTAGAGATTAATTGTGTCCTGAGGCGACGGGGGACGCTGCTCCACCTCCAGCAGACGCTCCTGCAGTCACAGATGTGTCCACACTGACATCTGGTGGCCGCCTCCAGTACTGCGGCTCTAAACTCACACTCCATCACCAGACTGCTCTTCTTCTCCTCCCTCGTTTCTTACTCTGCTCTTCCTCCTCCGTCCTTTTATCTCTCTCTGTCTCCTTCTTCAATCCTCTTTCCTCTCTGTCTTTGTCTCTCATCTGTTTGTCTGTCTGTCTCTCAGAGAGGAGGAGGATGATGACATCGCCCATCAGTTCTGTTGCCCCGCCTCCGAGTGCAGTAGCCCCTCCTCTAGGTAACCAGGGGCGACAGTGAGCCACTCCCCGGCCCCGCCTGACTCTCCCCCGTAATGGAGAGGTGATCACGAACTCCTCCCTCCCTCCTCCGTGTCTCTGTCTCTTCTTTTGCCCTTTGATCGCGAAGCAGCAAGAAAACTGTGGAACTTGTGGGGTAAAAAGCAGAAACCATGAAAACAAATCCAAAGGAGGAGATCCGGGCTTTCTCCTCAAACGAGGTTTTCACGTTAAAGGCTTGTTTGTGGAGAAAGTTGAAGTCTGACGCTGACAGACAAACAATTCCTTGAGCAAAGAAGAAAACTCAACCTTTAAAGAAAACACGAGGCTGGCTTCGCAGCTGCTGCTCGCTCCTCTTTCTTCTTCTTCTTTTCTTTTAAACTGGCGGCAGATTTTTCACACAGATTAGAAAACGACTGTTGGACAGTAAAAGTTGCGTCGTAGCTTAAAACCGACAGGACTGAGCGTCGTCGCGGCGGTCTGACCCACCTGGAGACGCCGGAGCTCACACCTGCTTCAGCTGCTTCAGTCAGCAGGATGCGCTGACTCAGCTGAACGCAGGTGATGACATCGTGGTTTTGTGCAAAATGCCAACACGCGGGACGGTCTCCGACCTCCGTCTGAGAGCAAACCCAGACCTCGTCCCTCCTCGTCTCCTGGTTTGGGTCTGAACGGGGACGTGTCAGTTTGTCCTCCCTGTCCGAGCATGAAGCCATGACCTGCTGTTTCCTGACGACGCTGTGCCCAGAGCCTGAGGGAGGCAGAGTTCAGCGAGGGTTGGACAGCGCTCGATGCAACGTCGCGCTCCGGGGCCGTCCACAACATCGAGACGTCAGCGGGTAGCAGGCGACGGCCGCCATGTCCCAGCTCTGTCTCTGCAGGGCTCTGGTGTGTTGTACAGCATGTCTTCACCACATCACACCAAACTCTTTGGAACAAAGCACTGAAGACTCTTCTGGTCTGGGTGGGACATGATGCTGAAGGAGTCTGCTCGCTCTTCGTGAACTGTAGCCCCTCCGGCAGGTAACCAGACATCGCTCTGAGGCCCTCTTCTGTCATCAAATCCTGGTCAGCTGGTGAAATACTGCGAGTGGCCGGAGTCATCGCCGCTGCAGCCGTATGATTTGGTCTCCTGCTCTGTCTTTTGTAAAGTCATTATCATCCCTACATGGTGCAGCCAGGGTTCTCCTTAGAACTGCTTCTTTTCTTATTTCAGCAATCTACTCGCACCCGAGCACCACACAGGAACGAGCGTTAGCAGCAGTCAGTTCCAGAAGTGGCTTAAAGTGTTCGGCTGATCCAGTGCTTGCAGACGGTGCTGAAGAACGTCTGGGAACGTTCATGTTCTCCATCTGCAGCGTGAACACGGCGCCACGAAATCGCCAGAAATGACAACAGAGTTTGGTGCATAAAGAAAATTTCTGAAAAATGATTTACGAGCACGTGAATGGTGATAACCGGCTTGGTGCTAAGCTGCCGTAGTAGGACTGGAGACAGATCTCTGGTCGGGCCTGCAGAGCGGGTCACATGCACGCCAACGTTTCCTCCATGTTTGAGCCTAAATGACAGAAACTCGTCTCAAAGTGATGGAGAAGGAAAAACACAACAAGTGCTTCCCCCGTTCTCAGTTTTAGGGAGAACCCTGCTGCCTAATGTGTACAGTGCACCACACACACACGCACACGCACACACACACACACACACACACACACACACGCTCGCACACTGAGATAATGAAAGGACATCAGTGATATCTGGATGATATCTGATAGAGTGTGTTTACATGCACACCAGAGTGATCAGCTGGAGGTCAGTACTTCATCATTGTAACCTGGTTTAATGGATTCCTTTAATCATCCACCTCCTGTACGTAGTGTGACGTGTTATTAGCTTCACGTGTCATCATAAGATGGGAAATCTGTCCAAGCGATGTCTGATGAGATGGACAGTCCAGCTCATGTGTGACGAGCACGGTGCTGCACAGACTGCAGGAAATCGTGTCC
Source organism: Chaetodon trifasciatus (assembly GCA_037975065.1). NCBI lineage: Eukaryota > Metazoa > Chordata > Actinopteri > Chaetodontiformes > Chaetodontidae > Chaetodon > Chaetodon trifasciatus. The sequence continues at coordinate 8,499,725 of JBBMOE010000024.1, forward strand.
GCATCGCCTCTGAGGTCACGCAGGGGTGCGCGCTTCCCTCGCTGTCGTACTGAGTCGCCACAGGAAGTACATGACGGCCAACACAGCTGATTGTAACGGGCTGTGAGAAGTGTCTGCCAAGTCAAAACACCCAGAATGCATCAGTCTGTAAAACTCGAGATTATTTTAGAGTCGGACTGAAATTGAAGATAATTCTGTGCCAAGAAATCAACATGAATGTTTTTGTTTTGATCTTGACCCATCAAACACCGAGCGTGGGCATCAGAGCGAAATGTTAGCATGCTAAGCTAACCGGCCTCCGAGTTCTCTCAGATGTTGACAGTTCAGATCACCAATGGCTGTCCTCATTCAGAGGCTTAGACGCAGTTTACACAAATGTGCCAAAAAGGTTTTTTTACTTTCAGGAGAATTCAGGTGTTAGTCTGAAACATCCAGCGACCTTAAGACGCTTTAAGAAAGGAGGCAGATTAATGTTGGAGAAGCTTCAAGGCTGCTCCTGTTCGCTCCAGTAAACCCAGCATGGAGTTAGCGGCTAACTAGCCTAGCCATCCCATCTCTGGCGGTTTGGTCAGGTCAGACATGAGATGTGCTCGTGGATCATAAAGAATCCTTCAGTAACAGACGACCTGTCGGGTTTGTTCGTATCGTCGCCCAGATTGAGATAAAACTGAGACAGCTGGCACAGTTTCAGGACTCAGCGTTGCCTTAATTACTCCAGTGCATGTAAACACACTTGGCGACTTCCTGTCTGAGAGAGAGGAAGCTGAGGGAGGCGGTGATGAAGGGAACGACTCCACAGTGGAGACAGTGGCGCTTTTCTCATCTGTTGTCCTCATGCAGTCGTCTCTCTCCTGTTTGTGTGTTTGTAGCTTTGACCCCGTCCTGCTCCTCCTCCACCCCTCTGCTCCTCCTCCACCCCTCTGCTCCTCCTCCACCCCTCTCCCACCATCCTGTCCCAAAGACAGACAGAAGGACGTCCTTCTGACCCCGTGCCAAGTAAATCAAAGGGAAGATGAAAAAGAAAGAAAATCTCTGTCTCACTGCCAAGTAAGATAGAAGGAGGTGTCCAAAGGTAGAGGGAGGTGTTCAAAGATAGAGGGAGGTGTTCAAAGATAGAAGGAGGTGTTCAAAGATAGAAGGAGGTGTTCAAAGATAGAAGGAGGTGTTCGTCTCCTGTCGCAGTGCCAAGGTAAAGAAGAGCACGATGCCCAAATTCAGCAGAACATGCTGCACACAGACACGTCTGTCCTTAGCTTTTCCATCCAGCGTGCAAATGAAAAAACTATTTGTTTGTTTCCGGATCTGCGTCTGGAAACTCGCGTCGAGCACGAAGGAACTGCGGCGAAAACGAAGAATCCAAAGTTTTTTATGCAGCACGATGACACAAAGTGGAAGGTTTACAGCACGCGTCAGGTGACGTTTTGTGTGTTTGAGAAGAAAAATGAAACTTGAAAAAATCTGTTTTCTCATTTAAAACGGAGCCTGTGAACCGTTCATGAGTTCAGGAAGTACATATGAAGTGCAGGAACGTCCGGGCAGTGAAACTCGTCTTTATGCAGCTGGACAGCAGCTTTCAAAGTGTAATATTCAGTTTCTGTCAAACCAAACCTTTGAAACGTTCAGTCAGGCCAAAGCGGCGAGCAACACTTTCCCACCAGTCTGCTGGTTTCCCTTTGTTCCACTCAGGAAATCAACAGATTTGACGGTCATGTCGGAGAACATGAAGAGTATTAATATGATCTGAGGTGAGAATCATGATCGAGTGTCTGCTGTGAATCATATCTGTATCACCGGCTCTCAGGAGTTATCAGAAATGACTGAGGAGTTTACGGAGCGCTGCAGCCGAACGACAGGACGTTTATCCCGCGGGCGCGTTTATCCAAAGCGACTTACGTTCAGATGATAGTTCTGATATTTACGTGCGTCACTGATGCTGCAGCATGTGTTTAGCTCCTGTGGCGAGGCTTCATCGTGCGTCCAATTAGACGTCATGATGAGAAAATACGCACTAACTTCTCTCTGCTTGTGTCCGAAATCACTCCATTTGTTCCCGAGCGTTAACGTCCGAGTGTGACGTTCATGCAGCAGCAGCCTCACAGGTGGAATGGAATGAAACCGGTAGCGACCGTTAGCATGTACGCTAGTTTTTATGAAAATCTATTTTGATGAGCGGTGGTGGAAGAAGTACGAAGGATCAGTACCACATTTTAAAATACTCTTTTATGAGATTTTAGGAATAAAACACCCACATTCAAGAACTTCATTCAGCAAAAGCATCTAAGTAGTATCAGTAAAATGTACCTCAAGTATAAAAGTAAAAGTACTCATGTGCTGCCACATTATTATATATTAGACTACTAGATTGATATTAGCAAGACGCCAACATCTAAGTGGCATTTTAATGTTGTAGCCGGCTGCTAAAACAGCTAATTTTCTTATTTATTCACTTATTTATTGATAAGAATGTATACCCTACACTCGTTATAGGCTTTTAAAACTGTAATCAGCAAAGTAAAAAGTACATTTCCCTCTGAAATATGTTGGAGTGGAACTGTGAAGTAGCATTAAAATACTCAAGTACAAGTAACTCTAATTGTAGGATGTTTAAGTCGAGTACTGGACTAAATGTGTGCTTTGTTACCTTTCACTGCTGGTGAAGATGAGGAGGTGGTGAAGATGTCTTTTGTCTTCTTCTCTGTGTTGGACAAAGTTCACAGATTCTTTATTTAAGTAAAAGACACACGATGACAGTAAGAGTCAAAAATACAGAAGTATCATCAGCAAAATGTACTAAAAGTAAAAGTACTCCAACAGCACGGCTCTGCTTCAGCGTCTCATATGATTATAGAAAGTATAATTTTGTATTACAGGTAGAGATGAAGTAAGTATGAACAGAGTTTTAATGTGGCTGCTCAGGGTTCAGCTTGTTCACCTGTAACATCACCTGGTATCTGCTCACTGGAGCTCTCAGATGTACAGAACAGTAAGCACAAAGTACCATCTGACGTGTATTAAGTACATGTACTTAGTTACCTCCCTCCTCTGCTGATGGAGCTGTTGGGTGTCTGTGAAGCAGTGAGCGGTAAACGAGTGAACGATGGAGTGATTTTGGACGCACTTCCTGTGTCTCTGTCTCTCTTCAGTGATTATTTATGTCTCTTTAAATATGCCGTAAAACTCAGAAAATGTCCGTGCAGGGACTCTCTCTGACATCCATCTCGGCTGGTCGTACCTCAGTTTTACGGCTCTTTCTTCATGATTATGAGCGCTTTCCTTCACGTTGATGCTAAGTGCCGGTGAAACTGCAGTGGCTGATGGGAATTCCAAAACGATGTAGTAAAGAGGTGACGACGGATCAGAGAGTCGTGTCCTTGTAGTTTAATCGTCCTGTCATCTCAGCGCGAAGGGAAATAAGAGAGTGTTTGATAAGCTATGCCTTTCAGTGTGCCATACTTTATATCAACGCACCGCCTACGACAGCCAAGCGACATGCTGCAATTAACGCGAGTCAGAGTCAGAGTTAGCTCATCAGTGATGTAAACGAAATGTAGGATTGTTTGGTGATTCAGGAAACCTAAAGTAATAATTACTGTAGCGTCATAGACTTGTTCAGACTGTAAGATCTATCAGGTTCCTGTTTAGAAGCTGTTGCATCACCTGATGAAGTCATCATGAAGCACTTTTACTCCAATAATTAGGACGTGTTGTAGAAATACAAATAAAGTTTAACTTGAAAACGATGTGACAATCAGTGTTTCAGGATGATTCTCTACTAAGGTTGGAAGATGTTTTGCACTGTTAGCTAGCTTAGAAACATTCACCTTTTAATCCGCATTTTGACAGGCTAACGTTTAGCATGGCTGCTTAGCTAATGTTACTTGATCTATCAATAGGTTGTTTACAGTCACGTGATGTTAAATTCAGACGGAGGGCAGGAAGTGAAAACAGCAACGGGCAGGAAAGTTCTTACCTCGGTTTGATCAATCTGAGCAACCATAAACGACGCAAAACACAACAGAAAATCACTTCCTGCCCTCCATCTGCAGTTCACACCACAACAAAAGAGCGACGTGACGTCTGCAAACAATCTGTTATCTTACGTGTCCTCTGTCTGCAGGGTCACATTAATTATTCATTTGAAGATTCAAGAGTCATTCTTTTATTGTTAATTAAAGCTAGCATTACATAGGTTTTACTAACTATCAGCAACAATTAACGCTGAATGGCACTATAGATTTAGAGCTCTATCCATTAGCATTTAGCATTGTCTGCTAGTTTATACAGCATTGTTTTTAGTTGTTTGCAGAACACTTAATGTACTTGCAGGGTGGCTACTTAAAGCTGCATTAAGTCATTTTTACCTCTACAAAACTGATCCAAAACTAATTTGCAACAGACATTTTTATGCGTTACAGTGGAACTATTGACATTCTTATTATTTGTTCCACGGTCATGCTAATGTGCTAGCGCACGTCTAAACTGAACAGAGACATTATTAACCTCATTTGGTCCACCTGTGTGTTTCCTGCTACAGGTCAAAATGACTGCTGTTAAAAAATGGCCCATTAGCCTTTAGCTAAGTGAGTTAGCATGGCTAGTTGTTTGCTAGCAGTGTTTGCTGTTAGCAAAGAGGGAACATTTTTCATACTCTGCTGTTTGTAATTACAGTCAGAACTGTGAAGTGGGTGCTGACTTTCAGTGGTATGAGCAATATCAGCTTCTCTTACACAATCTGGAGCATTTTGGTGCACTTTGAAAAATAGAGTTTGATGCGTTTTTAAGGAAACTGTCATTAGCCGTTAGCTTCATTAGCTTCTCTTCCTCACAAGCATCTGCGCAAAGCTGAGCGTGAGGCAGAGTAAATGTAGATTCACTAACTCTCTCGTGTGCTGTTAGCTTTGCTCACTCATTGAAGACTCATTGGTGCTAACACACACACACACACACACACACACACACACACACACACACCAGCATTCTGCACTAATACACAGGGGCTGTGCAGGGAAGAAAACACTTGATATCAACAATCAAACTGACATGAGAAAAAAAAAAAGATCACCAATAATCACTCAGCTAGCAGATGACCACAGCACGAACAGCCTGATCTGTTGGCTGGGATCAATACGTATCTGTGCAGATCAATACGTATCTGTACTGATCTGTAGATGTCTCTAATTGACTTCAGCTCTGCCTCAAGTTTCCATGTTATTCTCTGTCTTCTCCAAACTGTACAAAGCCATAAACTAGGTTACTGTATGAGACTTCCTCCGTCCTCAGTGAAATGTCTTTTTTAAGCTTGTTTTAATTATCTGTAGACATTTTCACAGGTTTCACAGATCAGCTTGTGCTTGTTGCTTCTTTCATTTTCCCGTCGTTTTGCCTGTTTGCAGAGGATCTCCTCCTCCTCCTCGTCAGCGCTCCTCTGTTTCCTCTGCAGCTCATTACGACTCGTCACCTCACATCTGCAGACAGACGGGCAGACAGACAGGCTCTGCTGGTCTCGTGGTGGTTATATAACGACTTTCCTGCTCACAGGATGGCAGATGAGTCACGTTGGAAAGTCAGACGGCGTCCGCGTCGGGATCGGGGAGCTGAAGTTCTCTTGTTAGTGCTCGTCGGCGCGGTGTAATAATCAGGTTTGATGTCGTAATTTATTCAGAGTCTTCGTTACCTCTCAGCGTCTCTGCAGTCCAACTTCTGCTGCCGCGACCCAGTTTCCTTTGCAGCTTCAGTTCAGTTTTTCATTTCATTTTTCACACACAAGGACACAGAAACAAAGGGAGGATGAAAGTTTCCACTCTGTGTGGCCTCCACGCAGCCTCATCTAAGTAAAAACAGTATAAATTCATACCTGTGTTAAATCTCTTTAATGAAAACTCCACATCCAGTCGGCCTCACGCTCTCCTGCGAACAGATCTGTGCTTAAAGCCGACCTGTGGACGTTTCCTGAAAACAGCAGTTTACATTGAAAAACACGCTGCGTGACCTTGAGGTCTCACGTCCTCCTCATAAAACATTAGCAAACAGGTTTGTTGAAATACTTTGAATGTCTGTCCATGTTTACTCACCTGCAGTCTTTTTATGAGCTGCTTTGTTAGTGTTTTGCTGCCACCAATAGCAGAAAGATGTGAATTTATCTGTATCGATGAAACATTAAAAAGCTGCTCTGTGGCGCCACCAGTGGTCGGAAACAACACAGGGCTCCTTTAAGGTACATGCAAGTGATTTCAAGAAGAGCTCAGGCCTGTCAGAGCAGTGATGTGGAAATAATCTGCCTGCTCCAGGAAGAGCAAACACTTGAACTTCAGACTTAAAAGGCTTTAATCTGAATTCTGAAAATGGGTTTAGAGGGTTTGTTTCATCTGAATCGGAGCACAAGCAAACGCCTCGTGGAAAAAGTGTGAGGAGAAGAAAAAGAAAGTGTTGTTTCATGAGGCTCGGAGGCAGCACAGACGAACAAACAGCTGCTGCAAGTGACGACCGAACGGCGGACTGACGTGACGAAGGTCCTCGAGTACCTTCTGACTGAGTGTGTGACACTCTGACGTTAAGTCATGTTGATACTGAGATTTGTTTTTTGTTGTTTGAAAGTCGTTAAAGTCGTCATCATTTGATGAGATGATTCTACAAACTGTAAGAATGCAGTTTGAAGGATAATCCACGGTGAACTCAGCTTTAGTTTCTTTACTTCAGTTTCTGATTTGACTTTGACGACTGATCCTGATCAGCTGAGGCGTTCCATGTCTGTTTTTCTCACTTATGGAAAGTTGTGTGAACCATCATCTCTGGTGTTATTGATCTGTTTGGATCTATTGGAGAGCTGACTGGACTCTCATTAAACCACCTGACATCAAAAGACAAGTTTTTCCACAATGCTCTCAACGCGCGTCACCTGCAGCAGTGTTTAGTAACTCGAGGGTCCGCTGGCAGTCCTGTCTTCTAGAAGCCGCCTAAATGAGACGTATTATCTAAATAATTAGCCAAAGGTTTTAAAAATGTCCTAAACATCTGAACAGGTCGGTGTCAGGGACTCCTGAAACAACACATGAATGTTGGAGAGTGACGTGAAACAGTCCTGTATCTGGTTCAGTTTGGGAAACGATCTGTTGAACGGTCTGGTTTGTTAAAATGTTAAAAAAGTGAGTGGCGTGTTGACTTGTCCATCCATCCTGCCCACCTTCATCCATGTGTGGACTTTCTTTCACCAGACTTCCTCCTTTGCTCCTGTCATAATGACTCCAGCCACTAGAGGGCCCTGCCTAACAAACCTAAACATGGATCTTAATAAACTTCTTGTTCTTCTGCCACTTCTGCCTTTGGGGGGTCTCCTCTGGTTTCCCCCCACAGTCCACAGACATGCAGGTAGAGTGTTTGGTGACTTTAAATCGTAGGTTGAGCTGAGCTGAGCTGAGCTGAGCTGAGCTGAGCTGAGCTGAGCTGCAGTCCTCCAAAGGATCGCTGATGTGAGCAGATGAAATCTGCTGAATTCATTTGTTGTTTCAACACTCACTCTTGGCTCTGTTAAGCCTTGCATGCTTACATGTAGAGCACCTGTGAAGGTCAGCGAACGCCTGACTTTTGGCTCATTTCTAGATGAATCTCCTGAAGTTACTTTTGTGTTGATCCTTTAGTCGATGAATCTACTCCAGCTGGTTCAGAGTTTCAGTCTCTTCAGGCCGTTTCATCCATGTTTTTGAACCTGTGGCCCAACTTTGAATGTTTTCATGTTGTAAACGTCCTGCAGACTCGATCGTCCCTGTATGTTGTGTTCAGGGACGCTTAAAGACATTTATGGACTGTAAATCTGACACCACCCGAAAACACGATTCCCTCTCATCTCGATGCAAAGTTTGTATTTTTCACCTTAAACGTTCCATCAGAAACTCTCAGATTTGGTGTGTGGATGAGGCAAACAACAGGGCGGCTGCTGTATGACGGCAGATCAGAGGTTTGGGCGGGAGGTCGTCACCGTGAGACGAGCTTGTTAGCTGCATTCAGCCTCATTGTGAAGCTCAGTGAGGGGATACATGTAACACACACACACACACACACACACACACACACACAGAGGCTTCCCTGTCGATCGCCCTCCCTCCTCCTCTCTCTACTCGTGCTGCTTCTCCTCCTCCTCCTCCTCCTCTTTATTGCTGTTTTCTTTCTTTCCAGTCATCTGCTGTTTTACTCTTAATGACCTTCTTTCTTGTGTCTCATGATGTAAATAATCAGATCGTCATTCTTCAGTCTGTTGACTTTATTCTTCTGTAAATTATTTAAAAAAGAGATTGACCATGGATGATATACAATATATTATAAAAAGTATGAAATACAAAAGAAATCTATTATCCACTGAAAACAACGAGAATGTACCTGATGATGATGATGATGATGATGATGATGATGATGATGATGATGGTGGAGGTGATGATTGTTTCTGTGCAATGATTAACAGCTGCACTGATGATGATGATGATGTCATGAAGATGACTATGACAGTGGGGTTAATGGCGAATGATGAAGATTAAGATTAAAATCCTATGATTCTAAACAAATGGTTGATGTTTTATTCATGTTACAGCACTGCTGATTGGTCGAATGTGATGACATCACAGTGGTTAGTTTCATGTCACTTCTGGGAGACAGAGCGGCTCTGGAAGCACATGAAATCTGATTGGTTGAGTCAAACCTCAGTGGGCGGAGCCAAACGACCCAAGTTTTAAGCACGGCAGCAGTTCCCGCAGCGGTCGCCACGTGGTGACTGAGGTGAACAGAAAAAGCCAGTAAAAGTACGAGAGTGATAATGTTTATGATTTCTTATCGATCGTGATCATATTTCAGAGTCTGAGAGAAGATCTGAAAACAGGAGTGAACCTTTGACATGTGAAGATAAAGTCTGTTCATCATGCTGCCGGTTTGTCCCAGTGGACACTCACGGTACTGCGTGTCCCCATGGACCTCCATTATCACATTTGTCTGTAGAAGTGTCAACAGGACGCCTCCAACAACAGACGAGGTCCATCATTACTCTGTATATTTTCAGCTTTTAATTCATTTTAGATTCTGAAGACTTTCACGGAGACGAGAGAAGTGAAACACGGAGGATGTTCAGTGAGTCACGTGAAGCAAAGCAGAACTTTACGGGCTCACTTTTTATTTATTGTCAACAAAACTCACGAAAAGACCAAAACCAACAAACTTGCTTCCCTAAAATGTCTGTGCCTCTCAGCTCCAGGCACGATTTTATCAAGCAAACTATCATCAGTTATTATTGTTTAAACAGAGGAAATAATTATTTGGGACTATTTTCAGCGGCGGATTAATCCGCATCTGCTGCTCTTGTGTGTTTGTGGGACTGAGTCAGACTAAACTACAGAGTGTGTGTTCATGGAGATGAAGGAGCGAGTGGCTCACATACACATGAAGAAGAACATGAACTTGTAGACCAGCAGGCTTTGACTACAGGTAGAAACACATGGTCTGATGTCTTCAGTGAAGAGGGATCCAGTTTTTTGTCCTCTGATATTGTCTTTAAAGGACAGCACAGCTTTTTATCTGGACTACACTGAAAAATGTCCAGAATCTGAATCATTTGAAGAGCAAACATCGAAGTATTAAAACGCAGCGTGTGGACTCACTCAAACCGTCACGTCACGTCACGTCACGGAGAGTCACATTCACGGCTCTGCCGCCTCTGAGGTGACGGGAGACGACGTGAGCGAGCAAGCGAGGGATAATTTGATTAAAGTCTTAGAGAGTGAGAACAGGAGGAGGTGGCAGCAGCAGGAGGAGGTGGCAGCAGGAGGAGGAGGCGCTCGGGTCTGCAGAGATCGAACCCATTCACACTTCAGGAAAACACACATCAGCACTTTTTCTCCGCCGCTGGACGAAATTGGATTTTCGACAACCTGACTGGAATTCAATCATTTCCCATCGAGCTTTGAAAGCCTGCTGAGGGGCACAGGAAGCAGGAAGTCCAGAAACAGGAAGTACCATGAAGAGCAGGTGGTCCACTTTGAATCGACACACCCCTGAAACGTGAACGTGACTCTGTGAATCCTTCAGGGAATCATTTTGACATCTCTTTCTGTCATTTCTTCTTCCTGACCGACTGAGCTGTCTCACCTGACCAACACGGACTTGCTAGCTTGCTAATTAGCTCATAAGTAGCTCAAAAGTGAACGAGAGGACAGGACTGGAGGTGAAAGTGGGAATTAAAAGCAGATAAACAGATAATATTTGCCCTCTTTGCTCCTTCTCCTTCTTCCTTCACTTCACTCACAGTCAGTTTAGAGTCAGACTTTTATTAAATGGTTTTACCTGCTAATGATTCAGCTAATCTGTAGCCAGCAGCTAATAAACAGGATGGATGAGGTGGAAATGGGTGCTAAATAGTCCGTCTCAGTGTGTTCCCCAGCTTGTTTTTCTAGATTTCTGCCTTTAAGGGAACCTGAATCTATTTAAACAAACGAGGTTCCTGTGAAATGTGTTTATCTGCTAGCGAGGGAGCTAATCTGTAGCCAGAAGCCACCGGAGCTTCCCACAAGGATTAAATCTTTCAGCTTGTTAGCCTGCTGCCTCGTGCTGTGGACGGAGACTTTGGCGTCTTCTTGTCTTTTGACAGTCAACGAGCTGCATGCTAACGTTTAGAGCTGTGTCTCAGTCCTTCCTGTCTGCCTTCACCTGTGCTCAGATGCCACCAGGTTTACAGACCAGGTAGATACATGAACACATGCAGTGCACGCATGGAGAACTGACCTGCACAGGAAGTGACACGTGTGTTCACTTCCTGTCTGCTCAAGACAAAGTGTTGGATTCCTTTGACCTTTCTATCTCCAGGTAGGCTCATATTGATCCACTGCAGTGAGACGGACTCACCTGATACTTAATATTTACTAGTTTTTTTACACTTCAGATTTATTTAACATTTACTCACTGAATTCTTTGGCTTGCTTGCAGCTTTCAGATGTCAGAAAGTATCGACAGGCGGCCATCTGAAGTTTCCGAGCCCCACGCTGACGAGTACAAATCCAAAGATATTCAACTTACTATCAAAGACGAAAAAGAGGAACATTTGAGAAGCTGCAACAAGCAAATGTTTGACATTTTGCCCATGATTGAAACAGTTCATTATCTAAATTGTTTAAACAAATAATCATTTCAGCTCTAATTTATTTTTGTGTCCCATTTTAACACAAAACCAGAATTTTTGCATAAATCAAAGACGACAGTAGATTTTTACGACTCATGTATTAATACTCCTTTGACATATTTGTACTTGTTAGAGAATTATTCAGTAAACAGGATTAATATCACCCGAAGCGCTCTCCATGATACTCAGCTGAAAAAATAAACCAAACTTCAAAAACAGTTAATTAAATTAAAATTAAATCAGTGAGGAATATTTTTGTTGTTGAACAGAAAAAAGAGAAACTCGTGTGTTTAGTGTGAAGTTTAAAGCCTGATTATAGCAAAAAAAAAAACAAAAAAAAACATGACTCTGTTACCTTAAAACGGTTTTCACAAATCTTATGAATAAAAGCATAAAATGTCACCTTTTAAACAATAATTAACTTTCTCCTCAGTCCGGTCCTTCCCAGTGTACCGCTGACCCTTCAGATGCAGCGAGCCCAGATTAAGAGCCCCTGAGCTGAAGCTTGCTGGTAGACAAATCAGGCACAATAGAAATAATGTGTTCATCGTTCACCCTCGTATAAAAGCCGAGCGGCTGCAGCTGCAGACTGAACATCAGGAGGCTGAGAGCAGCAACGCTCCCTCTCCAGTTTCTGGGATCATTATCTCAACATGGAGACTTAATTATGTCATTACCTGAAGATATTTTCTGAAGGTGGTTTATCTCCTTTAGTGTAATGTGTTCAAGCAGGGAGGAAATGTCTGCTTTCCTCTCCATGTTAGTCTGTGTTTAAAGTGGATTTGAACGTGTCTGGATACTGAAAACGAGTTAAAGCACCTCAGAAATCTCAAGTGTTTCTCTGTAACATTGAATACTCGTGAGTAAATAAGCATCAATCACAGTTAAGAAAACTTAATTTCTTATTTGTAACTAAAATTAAAGCTCAATAACTCAACTAATCCACTCGTCTGTGTGGGCGTAGTTTAGTTTAATTCACATGTTTGGTTTCGGTTAATCTTCCAGTTATTTTCTCGATTAAGTTTTAAAATGTCTGCAGCGGCATCGTTTCCCACAGCTCGAGTTTTTTCTTAAACCCCCAAACTTCATGAAAGAGCAGCAAATCCTGACATCTGAGCAGCTGCTGCCATGAAATTTAGCTTGAAAAATAACTGAAACCATCAGTCAATCATCAAAATACCTGACAATTATTATTATTATTATTGTACAGTTTACTAATTCATAGCTTATTTTTTAGCTCTAAAGCAAAAAATTGTTCTAGACTTGCAGGAAATTGTGTATTTTGAAGGATCCTATCAGTCTAGAAATGATCCGACTGTTCAAAAGGTTTGATTAATGAGAACAGAAAAGCTAAAGACGTAACAATCCTCCATTCATGAAAGCTTTGCCACATGCAGGACTTCACAGAATCACAGTGACTTTATTGCCTGAGTGACTGAAATCTTCCACCTGACTGCTTCCTGGTTCATCAGCGTCTCACTGACTGTCCGACAGACTGAAGTGACGCCGTCTGATTCCTCGTAGTCGCCCGTCTCTGCGCCCTGAAGCAGCTGGAAGACAGCCCGCCTCCTGCGCCTCCACGTTTTTGGTAGATCAACATTGATTTTTTTCTGTCCTCGAGGACGCAGAGCAGAGAGACAAAACGCCGTGCACCTCCGATCATCACCTCCAGGGAAACCATGGAAACGAATGGGCTTTGAGAGGAAGAGCCCGTCACTTCTGCATCCTCTCGTCCACTCTGCGCACCAGCCGAAATGTTTTGGAAATACCTGAGGAGTGCATTTTAAAACCAGTCAGTGTCCATTTTGTGGGAGGACAACAGTCTCTTAAGTGCAGTGGACTTAAATCACCTTCAGTCCTTTTAGGAAATGGCATTACTTGTTTTGAAAGACTTCATTTTTTTTTTAAATTAAGCATTAAAATCCCTCCACAGTCACCTCACTGACACTGTTTGTCTTTGTCAGGGTAGCATGTTGTGCTTTGACGTGAGTGTACGCCGTTTTTTTACTCCAGCGGTGCTTTTGTCTCATGGAAACACTTTTCTTTTCCACTAAAAGTGCTGAAAACGTTCACACGTTCCCTCTCCTCTCTGAAGGGAAGCTGACGTTAATTGTTGATGGCCTGAGACGGGCTCAGTTCATTTGACAGGAAGTCCACAGTGGGAAAGGCTTTGAACTCAGTGTGTGGCCAGAGGCAGGTGTGTGTGTGTGTGTGTGTGTGTGTGTGTGTGTGTGTGTGTGTGTGTCACTAAACCCTGATGAAAAGACGACAGGGCCGTGATGTCATCAAACGGCGACCCTACAGAAGGCAGGTGAACCTGAGGACCGTCGGGATGTTCGGCTTGCCGGGCGTCTGTGACCTTTGCCCTATACTTTGTCTGCACTCCTCTGGGACCTGGTCACCTCTCCGCAGGTAGGCAGAGCACCTGGCTGACCTCATAGGAGCCCTCTACTTCCTCCACTTCCACCTGACCTTTCCTCCTGTTGTCCTCCCATGTGTCTCCCTTTTCCTCAGTATTTCTTCCTTTCCTCCTCCACCTGGACTGATGACTGTAGGAGAGGAGGGAGTGAGGAGATGTTTATTAGTAACTCAGCCACAGGTGTGTCTTGAAAGGGTAGGAAACAAGAAATCAAAGAGGAGGAAAGTAGGAAGAATCAAGGAGGTAGGGGAGGAGAAAGTATGCAGAAGGAAATGAAAAGGTAGGAAAACTGAGTAGGAAGTAAATTGCTGAGGGAAGTTGAAGGATGCACAGGATACTGAAATTAGGAAGTAAAAAAGACACACAAGGAAACAAAACGGAAATAAAAAGAGTAAAGAATGAGGATGTGTGAGGGGAGAGAGTCTGAAGGAGAACAAGGCAGCAAGGAACAAGGAAGTAGGAAGGAAAGAACAAACAGAAGTGAAAAGAAAGGAGGAAGCAGAGGAAAGGAGAGGGAGTAAAGGAATTAAGTCTGCGGAAAAAATGGGAGAAGATAAAAAAACAAAGTAGAAATCAAATAAAGGAAAGTAGAGCACAATGTTATGACAGAGAAGGAAAGGTGATAAGGAAACTTGAGAAGGTTGAAGGTAATGAAGGAAATAGGTAACAAACAGAAGATGAGGAAGTATGCAGGTACATGTTGCTAAGAAGGAAATGACTAAGAAGCAAACAGGAGAGGAAGTAAGAGGAGAGGAGGAGGTAGAGGAGGCACTAGACAAGGACATGAGCAAATAGAAAAGGAAAGGGAATGTAGAAGAGAAAGGATGAGGAAGAGAGGAGAAAATAAAGGACACAAGGTAATGTTGGAGGAAATGGGTAGAAGAGGGAGAGATGGAGGCAGATTAAAAAGGAAATGAGGTGACATACAAGAAAATGAACAGATATGAATGAGAAGCAAAGGATCAGAAGAGATACAGAAGAAACAGTAGAAAGAAATATATGACAGAGAAGGGAAGGAAGGAGGTAAGGAACTGATACTAGAGGAGAGGAAGAAGCAGAGAAGTAAAGGAGGAGGTAGAGGGAAAGGAGAGGAATGAAGTGGGAAGTACAAAAGGAAAGGGGAGAGACAAAACATCCAGGAAGGAAGGGATGAGAGAGAAATGAGGAAGTAGAGGATAGGAGGAAGTAGAGTACAGGGAAGGAAATGATATGAGCAGACAGAAAAAAGAACGAAGGCAACATGGAAGGAAAAGAAAAGCTCGACAAGAGTGAGTCCAGGAAAGAGGAAACAGAGGACCAACAGATATGTTGGAGGAGGAAATGGGTGGTAGAGGGGGAAATGGAGGTAGATTAAATGGGTAAGGCAGGAGGAAGAGAAGGAAAGGAAGAGATACAGAAGAAAGAGGAGAGAGGGCAGGCAACAAGGAGATGGAGAAGAGGAAGAAGGAGGAAATTAAAGGAGGAAGTAGAGAAGGAAAGGCAGTGGAAGAAGAAAAAGAGATATGGGAAGCACAGGAAGGAAAAGATGAGAAGGAAGTCACACGAGCAAATGGAAAAAGAGACAAAAGGAAACGAAAAGACAGAACGATTCAGGAAGAAATAGAGAAGCAGATGGGAAAGGAGACGAGGAGAGATTCATTTCCTCGTCCTGCAGCAAACTGAGCAGAGTTCTGCTGTGAACAGGCCACGGCTACAGTCTGCAGCCACATTACAGAGGCCAGAACTCACAGCCACACCTGTCACTGAGCGCGCGACTGCGTGTGTGTGTGTGTGTGTGTGTGTGTGCGTGTGTGTGTGTGTGTAAGCATGCATGCTAATTCGCCTGCTGCACTCTTCTCCAGCGCGCATGTGACGACAGTGCATGCATAAATTTGGAGCACGCACCCACCCGTGCTGCTGAGTGTGCGTGTGGCTGTACGTTCAGGGGTGTGTCGCTGCTACATGTCGGATGTTGCGAGGCTGCCAGCTGCTCCGCCGTGAGCTGCATGTGGAGGGAAAAGGAGAGTAAATGGAGATGGAGGTGTGTACAGAGAGGGAGGAAGAGTTAATGAGAGGAAGACGTGAATGTGTGTGTGTGTGTGTGTGTGTGTGTGTGTGTAGGAAAGAAAGGAGGATGAGAGAGCAGGCAAGCAGACGAGTGCTATCAGATGTGTGTCAAAGAAGATGAGTGCATGTACACCAGGAGCAGATGAATATGATGCTTTCTGTGTGTGTGTGTGTGTGTGTGTGTGTGTGTGTGTGAATAGCTGACTGCACATGAATGTGACTGACAGGCTGTGTGTGTGTGCACTGGAGAGTGAAAACACACACACATACGCACACAGGCAGACACGTGGAGAAGAGGCTGTCAAGAAAGCAACCATGCATCTCCACAGAGAATACACCCAGAGAGAGGGGGGGCGAGAGAGGCAGGGAGTGAATGGGGCAAAGAGAGAGAGAGAGAGGGAGCGAGTCGGGAGGGGGGCTGGAGGATGGAAACGAAGAAAGAGAGGAAGAAAAGGAGGACAGAGGTTAAATTGAAAGAAAAGGCAAGGAGGGAGAGGAAGGGAGGGTGAGGGAGGAGGAGGAGGAGGAGTTGGGGGAGTGGCTGGGCGAGAGAGGTAGACAAAGCAAGGGAGGAGGTGAGAGAGGGAGAGAGAGAGAGAAAAGAGGGCGAAGGAGGAAAGGAGTAGGGAGGGCAGGCTCAGAGAAAGAAGCGGAAGAAGAGGAAGGAGGCGAAGGAGACAGGGCAAGCAAGTGACAGAGACAGTGAGAGAGGAGGGTGAAGGTGTGTGTGTGCGCGTGTGTGTGTGTGTGTGTTTTATTCTCTCCAGTGTAAATGAATGGAAGGCGTCTCCATTGTCTTCAGAACGGTAAGAAGCTCTGCTGCTGCACAGCATCTGGCTGCTAATAATAGGAGGCTGTACGTGTGTGTGTGTGTGTGTGTGTGTGTGTGTGTGTGCGTGTGTGTGTGTGTGTGCGCGTGTGAGTGTTAACTACAAGTTCATCATGGCTGTGATACCCGTGTGCTTTGTGTGTTTGGTGTGTGCGTGACGGCACGCGCATCTTAAATCCAGGATGTAAATATACAGCAGGTGTAATTATATGCAGTTTGTTTGCGGCTTAACTGTAGTAGTAAGCTGGGAGTGTGTGTGTGTGTGTGTGCGTGTGTGTGTGTGTGTGTGTGTGTGTGTGTGTGTGTGTGTGTGTGTCACAGCAGACTGAAAGTGAGGACATGTTTGCAGAGCGAGGGCTGCATTGTTCTGGACTGTGGTGGTTTTTCGGGTCATGGTCAGAGGGTTGAGGTTAATCTCTGACTTTGGCTCACACTCACATTGTCCTCGTCTCCTCTGGTTAAGACATTTGGGACGTGTCAACAGCGTCTGTCGGGGGACGCTGTGCATGACCCCTAATGTCGTCCACATCGGGGTAAAACATAGCTGGTTAGAAACAGGTTTGGGCTGAGGCTGGGATTAGTCTGAGGTTAGAATTGGGTTTATGTTATAGTTAGAATTAGCCTGATGCTAAGGTTAGAATTAACATGAGATTATGGTTAGAACTGGGTTTAGACTGAGGTTAGGTTTAGGTTTGAGGTTATACTGGATGTTGGTTGACTCAGGTTTGAGTTAAGTTTACAGTCTGAGTATGTTTAGACTAGAATTAGGAATTAGGTTTAGTCTGAGGATAGATTAAGGTTAAGGTTAGGTGAGGCTGGAACAGGTTTGAAATGAACACAGATTTAGATTGGTTTAAGGTTTAGGCTGAGGTTGGGCTCAGGAAAGGTTGTGGTTATAATCGGGTTTAGGTTGAGGCTGATTTTAGAATTAGATCAAAGTTACTAAGAATTATATTTGAGATCTGAGATTAGCCTGAGATAAAACCAAGGTTCAGCTTAGGTTTAAAGTGTAGTTTAAGTTTGGAGAATTAAGTGGCGTTAAGTGTTTGGTTATGTTAGAATCGGGTTTAGACTGAGGAGAGGTTCAGTTTAAGGTTGTTTTGAGGTTGGGATTAGATTTATTCTTGGATTAGGTTTAGGTCAACGCTAGATTATAGATACAATCATGTTTAAATGAATCCTGTGTTTAATTTGAAGTTAGAGTCAGGTCTAAGGTTTCTCTTGAGTTTATCTTCGGTTTAAGTGACAGCAGGCCGAGGTTTAGACTGAGGTTAGAGTTTAAACATGTCGCTGTGAGGATTGTTTCCTCAGAAACGGACTAATCCCGACCTGCGTGCTTCCTCTTCCTCGTCAAACAGACTCGCGTGAAGAAGCAGCTGAATAAATTTGCAGCTCGTTTTAAATCAAACATGGATTCACATTAAGTGCTGCAAACACAGCAGAGCAGCTCTGCCTCCTCCTCTTCAGCCGAGGAAGAGCGTGCCGAGCTGCGGCGACTGGGAGCGGACCAGTAACACCAGTGCACCGGAGCAACTGGGGCATAAAAGAGCCTTTTTCTGTTCCTGCGTCTTGCATCATTGATGTTGTCTGAGGATCTTTGGAGGGAGACAACGAGGTTCATGTGACGAAGGTCCAGACTGGGATCAGCTCTGGTCGTTTTGGGTCGTTTGGCCACTTTTTGTCGTGAACAGAAAACTGCAAACCGAACTTTTTCACACACGCTGGAGATGAAAAGACGGTTTTTAATTCTCTCCTCACACATTAGACCAAATACTGTGAAAGTATGAACCATCAGACGAGTTTCCGTTGCTCTACTAATTTAAATGTAGTAGTACTACAGCCCAGTCCTTGATCCATTCTTCCACTGTGACCTGCTTCTCGTGTGGACTTTGTCTCTTTGTGGCCGGTCACAGTGACCATCCTGCAGCAACATCGATCATGATGCCGTAGCAGCAACGCGAACGCTGCGCCGTCATTTAAGCTGAGTGTGAGTTCATCATTATGTCTGCAGGCAGAAGCTGTTTCAGGACGTGAATGTGAGTGTGTCTCCTTATGGACAAAGTTCTGTTGTTTCTGCAGCAGAAAGTTGCTTTTTTAATTGTTTAAAAGTCAAAAGGGCCTTAATCTTAAAATCAGTCACAACATTATGCAGAAAGCACAGCTGAACTTAGCAGATCTTACTTCTTCGTTATGGTCAAAGCGACGTGGAAACTGTGCTGAGCGCAGTGACTCTACGGCAGCTTAGCTACAGTCAACAGGGCGAGAGCAGTTTACGACATGGAGGCTCTGCTGGTGGCGTTGCTCACTGATCCTTTGTACTTTTATTTCGGACTGCAACGACGACTCGAACAGCAGCGCTGAGCTCATGAGCAGACTCGTGACTACGTGGCTGAGCCAGTTAGCAGTTCATGCACTACAGCACAAATGGAAAGAGATGTTGTGGGTGATGTTCTACACTGTTACCCTGACAGATAGGAACCCTGCAGAGGGAAAGTGGCCTGCTTCGCTCTGGCTCTTTGAGCTGTGGGACGAAACGAATCAAGCGCACCTGAACTAGGTCAGATGAACTTTATCTGCATCCTCCCTCAGAGGGAAGCATCCTTTCATCATGTCTGTGTTTAATTTGGGAAAAAAACACATTTCTGTTTCATTCAGAATCCTCAGAACTCACAACAGTTTCTGTTGGTTCAGGACATTTTTTAACCTCGTTCCTGAAAAACATGCAGTCTGAAAACAAGATAGCAGCAGCAGCTTGGGGATGATGTTTATGGTCACCACAAAGAAACTGAGGGAGATCAACGAGGAAGGTTGTTTGCTTAAAGCTGTATTACACCAGCTAGTGAGGCAGTGCTGCTAAGTGCTTTAAAAGGCGACTGGACATGCTTGGTGGTAGAAGACGTGTGACTGCTCATCCAAGAGGCTTCTTCAGTTCTGACTGACGGGTGGAGAGTTCTGGGCGTTGGTGTGAATGGGCGCTAAGCCGCTTGGAGAGTCCTAACACCCATTCACACCACGACTTGTGTGACTGTCGACTCACATGATGGCTGGGTGCGTCGCAGTCAATACAAAGCCATGTAAAATCAGACTGACTGCTTCCTTAGACCCAAACTGGAGGAAATACTTATAATACTTACAAATATGTGACGAAGTTCCTGGAGACAAGCATGCAGGCCTGTGATTGGTCGACTATAAAACCTTGGATCAGTGCTGCTGCTTTGTCATGCAAGTACACCTGGGAAATGAATTTCACTGTGATGGTTCCCAAGGCTCAAATACATTGGACGCTACACAAGTACAAAGACTGAGGAGAACTTGATAGAGAAAATAATAGAAATACGTAATATGAGTGAAACCTTCTTTGTCCATATTTGATCATTTTTTAAATGATGTTTTGTGTGATGATTCGTTTCCTCTCCGCTCATCTTTCTCCATCATCTCCCTGTGGTTAATCATCAGAGTAAATAGGTAAAGTTTCCACTATGAGATGAATTGAAAGGCTTGAGAAGGATACAACATTTGATCCATTTCATCAGCGCTTCCTCTCCATTCATTCAGCAGCTGTCTGTCTGTCGCAGCAGGACTGGAAAAAAAATGCCAACACAATGAAAAATTCACAACTTGACCCATTTGTTCAGTAACTCACCTCGAAAGAGCAAAACAGAAACACTTTTCCAGCACAAATGACCAAATATCATTCTGCAAACATCCACTGAGAGCCAGTTAACATCGTGTCTCATCTGTCTGTCTGTCTGTCTGTCTGTCTTTCATTTCCTCACGTCGTAGCATAAAGCGTACCGAGTGTATTGTTTAGTGTTTCATTACAGTGAATTTTGAGGGCAGAGCTTTGTGGAGAAGAAGCAGCAGCCCAAAATAAGCCGGTCCCATTGGGGCCGCGGTGAAGTGAAGTGTTAAGACACTCAAGTGCACCAGCGCTCAATTATTTAGCGAGCAAGCCGAAGGGATGTTTGCTAGCTACTGCTAGCTAACGGGACAGCCAGGAGGGGGTTTGGTGGTGACGGCACAAACAGAGAAGACCTTAAATTCAAGAAAAGGTTTATAGATATTTATCCTTTCTCCGTCTTCTGAGGCTAGTATACCATCATTTTTTACTCTTCGAGTAGCAAGGCCTCAGGAGAGCGGCTCATTCGCTGAGCACATTTTCCTGACATTCACCAGGGATGGTCTCTGGAGGATTAATCCAATGATGTTGGTGCTGAAATAAAATTGTTTTAAGCTATTGTCCATCCTAACTGCTTCCTACTGCAAACTTCAACTGCAGACAAACTCCTATTAATACTGTTAACTGTTGCTGTCCTGCTAAAACAGATATTGCTGATATTGCTAACCACTTTTGATACTGCTAACTACAACAGATGTTGTTAGCTTCTTCTACCACTGGCAACTGCTGTCAATAGTGCTAACTACAGCCAACTCCCTCATATTGCTAACCGTTGTTGATATTGCTAACCACTGTTCACACTGCTAACTGTCATTGATACTGCTAACTACTGTTGATACTGGTAACTGCTGATAATACTGCTATCTGCTAAATGTTGATACTGCTAACTGCTATTAATACTGCTAACTAGTGTTGACATTGCTAACTGCTGGTCCTGCCTACTGCTGTCATTACTGCTACTCCCACTGCTAAGTTATGCTGCTGCTAACAGCTGTTGACACTGCTGTAATTGCTGGTTATGCTACTAAAACCTGTTGATTTTGCCAGTGGCGTTGCTAGGGTCTCTTGGGGCTCCAAGTAAGAAATCCCTGGGGCCCCCACCCCACTCGCACATGCCACAAAAACTTGGTTTTTGCACACATAAATGCACAGATGAATACTAAAAAAATAGATTAGTGGCTCTCAAAGTGGGCTTTCAGGGACCAGGCATATCAATAATTGTTGTTGTAAATAAGTGGCTGGGGCCCCTCTAGTGGCCAGGGGGCTCCAAGCAACTGCCTGGCTTGCCTGTCTTCAAGCCCCGCCCCTGGATATTGCTAACCGCTTCTGATACTGCTAACTGTGGTTGATACTTCTAGCTTCTACTACTTCTGGTAACTGCTGGTAATAGTGCTAACTGTGGTTGATACTTCTAGCTTCTCCTACTGCTGGTAACTGCTGGTAATAGTGCTAACTGTGGTTGATACTGCTGTACACTGTTGATGCTAACTTCTACCGCTGCTCGTTAACTAAAGAACAGCGAGGATGTACTGCTAACTGCTGCTTATAGATGCGACTGTTACTGAAAACTGTCACTGCTGCCGCTAACTCAAAGACCAATCGACCTAATGACTGAGACATGAAGTGAGCTGGTCGTTTTACAGCTGAAAAATAAACTTCTTTCTACATTTCTTGGCTCCATTCACCCTAATATGACCATTAAAAGTGGATATATGAAAGGTTTTGAACTTCCAGTATGAGGTAGTTTATCCTGATTGGGTAGGACAGCCACTTTGGACTCAGTCATCATGTCAAGGTCAGTTTTCATTTCCTTTAAAAGTGAACCGTGACTTGAATGTTGCTTAATGAACTTATATTGTCGGACTCAGGCCTCAACACAGCAGGATAAAAGGCAGCTGTAACAGTATTAGTGAAGGCTGCTGAGGTTTGTAGTCCTGCATCTGTGTCCTCTGTTCAGCTGGCTCTACACAACACACACACACACACACACACACACACACACACACTGTCAAACTTAAACTATAAATGTAAAGCCTGACGCTGCACAACTGTCTGCTGTCTGGGAAATGATGGGAGAAAGAAAGACTGAGTGTCAGGAAGCAAGTGAGAGGGAATAACAGTGACAGGAAGGAAGAGAGAGAGAGCGACTGAAGAATCCACTCTAGTACATGAAAGTGCTGTGTTTTACATTTTAAACGCTCGTATGTCATTGACAAATAAAACGCTTCCTCGGCATAATGACGTGAAGGAATGGGAGTGTGATGGGGAAATGGTGCTTATATTTCTCATCAGTGGACTGCATTTCCCATAAACCCACTTTGCTTCTTTTGAGAGGGATTTTCTGTTTCTTATTTATTTTATTTCTTGTTATTTTTATACAATCAGCTAAATCATCAACAACTTTGCCGCATTTATTTAAAACTCACAAAAAGGCAATTTACTATATATTTATCTACATGAATATCTATTTTTGTATTCATATTCTAATCTAAATATTGGCCATCTGTATTCATATTTAAGGTATCTATACCAATATTTTGGCTATATGTCTTTATACTGAGGACATTTCCTATATTAATCCCTTCAAATTGTCTGTAATATCACTGAACTGTAAATAATCCAGAGGTGACATATTCGGCCGTGATTGGCTCAATCTTCACATGTAAGGAGAGAAGGCGGCTCTTGTGCTCAACTCAGACTCTTATTGGCTTGTCTGGCATATGGCAGGTTGTGATTGGTCGGGCGAGGTCTGATTTGAAATGTTTGATTCCAAGATGGCGGCACACTGCACAGAGCTGTGGAAACAGAAGACAAACAAGCCATTTGAAAGGAGAAAACATGTTTCTGTGGATTATTTTCATGTGTTGGACGAAATGTTTTGACTGCAGTGGCTCTTCTGGACCTTTGTGGACGTTTGAGAGCGTTTTTGTGGGAGTGTTCTCGATCTGTGGATCAATGAGAGACTAATCGGTGAGTCTCCTCAACTTCGCTCAAATTTAAAAACGGTTGTTTGTCTGCTGTTGTTGTTTATTGAGCCTCCTGCTGTGATTGGACCTTGAAGCGGTTTATATCAGTGGATTCATGAGCTTTGTAACGGTGTTTAATATGAGTGTAAAGGTGAATGCAGTGTTTGTGTCAATAGATAGGAATAGGAAGAATGAAAAAACAAGGCAGGTGGGCAATCAGGACGGCACGGGGGATATCTGTATCTTCATCGTTTCTGTTCATATTTCTAACCTGGGTTGTGCAAATATTCGCAAATTCAAAAGAAAGACGTTGAAATTAAAGTTTAGCATTTTGGGAAATGCATGTACAGTGTTTGCCTTCTGCCTGAGAGTCACATGTTCAGGTGGATGTCACTCTCACACCTGTGTGTTCAGAGCTGAGCTGGACTCAGGAAGTGGTTAGCCTAGCCTAGCATAAAGACTGTAAACACAGGGAAACGGTTAGCCTTGCAGCGTCTGTTGTTCACAGTAAAGACCAGCAGTGTGTCCATCCGGCCTGTAGATATTTACCGGGCGTCTGACTGTAGCACGGTGGGCAGACGCTGTGAGCACACGTATTGATTTTGGTCTCTGCACTGCAGGATGGTACCAAATCTGGCAACCTCCCTGTGACCATAACAGGAATCTGACAGGATAAGATAAAACTTTATTGATCCCATGCTGGAGAAATTAAATCGTTGCAGACAGCAAGAATAAAAAGGAGACGCTGAGAAAGAACAAACAGACAATAAAAAAAGGATCCAACATAAAATCAACTATATAAATGTATATTAAAAGATTGTAGAAATAGTACCACCTTGAGAGGGACGGCTCAGTTTCATAATGGATCATTTTGAATTGCACCTGAGTAACATATGGAAAAGAAAATACAGTGTTTTTGTACTATTGCACGGTGGAGAATATATAACACAGTTAGAAAAATGTATATTGGACAAAATATTTGCACATGTGATGGATGTTAGCAAAGGTTAACATAAATAAGGCAGTGTCGTGCAAACAGGTTTGTGATGTGAAACAGCATCCGCACAGGGCTTTGTTTGATGAAGTGATGCTGGAGTTAAACAGTCTGACAGCTGCTGGATGAAGGACCTGCAGTAGCGTTCCTTCACACTCAGGAAGCAGCAGTCTGCTGCAGAAGGAGCCGCTGTCGGCCCCCACCGTCTCATGCAGGGGGTGGGATGGGTCGTCCGTGATCGATGTCAGCCTGGCTAACATCCATCCTCTCACCCACCTCCTCGATGGTGTCCAGAGGGCAGTCCGGGACAGAGCCGGCTCTCTAGACCCGTTCAGTCTTTTCCCGTCCCTCTGTGGGACTGCCAGAAACTAATTTCGATCCGCCCTCTACATATGACGAAACTGACAATAAGCGTGACTTTGACGTATTACAGAAGTTTGAAGCCTGATAATGTTTCCTTTAAGAGGTCAGACCTCAGCATCAAATTCCCACCTGTGCGTTTAACTCTAGTCTCAAGGCTGCTGTTTCCAACAAGACCTGAACACAACATAGAGAGACACTTCTTCCTGAGTCACCTGGTTGTTACATCAGTGATTCAGCTCATCTGATTATTGCTTTGTAACATGTTTCGTCCAACAAGCTACATTTTCCTTTTTCTTTTTCAACATTATGAGTGACAAAAACATACACTTTGAAAAAAAAAAGATGGAGGAAACAAGATGACAAACAACGGCAGCCATGCGTGAGGCTGAGTGTGTATGAAGTTGTAACTCGGGCGGAGTTTGTTCGGGGAGGAACAGGGAAACGAAGAGGAGGAGAAGGAAAGAAAACGAGCTGGAAAATAGAGGAGAACGGAAAGATAAAAGAGCAGCAAACGGGGGCGAGACAAGTCTCCCGTCGCTTCAAATCCTCTCAGGTTTTATACGAAGGAGGTAATTACAGAGGAAGGTGGGGGGGGGGACAGGGCGATGGATGAAGAGAGAGAGAGAGAGACAGGTGGTGAGGAGGGAGAAAGGAGAGAGTGGGAGGAAAAGAAAGAAAGATAAATAGGCTATATATATGTAATTGGTTGGGTGGGAAGTGGAGAGAGAGAGAGAGAGAGAGAGAGAGAGAGAGAGAGAGAGAGAGAGAGAG
>JBBMOE010000024.1:8539699-8553625 GCA_037975065.1 Chaetodon trifasciatus
ACTTGAATGAGGTGAGAAAGAAAGGAAGAGATGGCTGAGGGAGGAGGAAGGCAGAAAGGAGGGATGGGACAAGGAAAGACAGGAAGGAAGAGGGAAATAAACAGGGAAGGAAGACAGAAAAAATAGGAAGGAAGGAGTAAAGGAAATGATGAGAGAAAAGGCAGATATAATGTGACTGTTAATGAATAAAAACAGCAAAGAGACAAAAACTGACGGACAGAAAGCAGGAAGAAGACGAGGGTCTGATCTGTCTCTGGGTGCTGGAACTAAAAGACCTCCTTTAATAAAAGATGAACCCCCCATGAAAGGCTGGGAGGGCTGTCCACTTACTTTTAGCCACAGAGACAAGGACAACTTACAAACTTAGCAACGGGGAGACAGAGACAGAAAATGAGAGAGAGAGAGAGAGAGAGAGAGAGCTGGAGTGGTAGAACGAGTATTAAAAAGAACATAAATATGTGGAGAGAGAGTGATAATGGAGGGATGTTTTTATCAGCATTGATTACTCCTGAAACCACGAAGCTGAGCGTTATCAATATATACAGACAAACAATGAGGGGGGGGGGGGGGGGCAGCCCTTAAAACCAGAGGTATTTTGGCCTTTAATTGCTGACGCCTGCTTCATCTCTTCTGTCGACTCTGAGGAGCTCTATCAAAGAGTCGCTCTGCAGATGAAGGTCAGTTCATGTGAGTCTTCCTCTCCAGCTGTGGAACAGCTGTACGGTGTCTCCTTCATCTCTGGAGGAGCTAAAGGTCATCGGCGTGGAACCTGAAGACGTTTACAGGCTGAGGGCTCTAAAGACAACCAGTAATCAAGTACATTTGTCAAGTACTTGTACTTTACTTGAGTATTTCCATTGAATGCTCCGTAATACTTCACTACATTTCACAGAAAAGAGTAAATATTGTAGTTTTCAGCCAACTGCATTTATTGGATACTTTGCAGATTCAGATTAATAAAACAAAATGTAATCAACAAATAAATGATGACGTATTGATCCAGGTGACGACTTTATTGATCCCCTCATGTGTTCACCAGCCACCCGGCAGCCTGTGAAGTCATTAACATGAACTTTAGCGGCTGCAGCATCAAAGTGATGAACACATGAACGCATCAGTAATTTTGATCCAGTGATACGACGTTTATGATTCTGATCTCTGCATAATGAGTACTTT
Source organism: Chaetodon trifasciatus (assembly GCA_037975065.1). Lineage (NCBI taxonomy): Eukaryota > Metazoa > Chordata > Actinopteri > Chaetodontiformes > Chaetodontidae > Chaetodon > Chaetodon trifasciatus. Next base: position 8,540,876 of record JBBMOE010000024.1, read on the forward strand.
TACTTTTTTAATTCAAGTTTTGATGCTAATACTTTGGTACTTTTCCTTCAGTAATACTTCGAATGCAGGACTGTTAAGAGTATTTCCTCGCTGTGGTACTGTTACTTTTACTTGAGTAAAGGGTCTGAGTACTTGAGGCGATCTTGAGGGTCTCAGTTCTGAGGCAGGTCAGGTGGTGTGAGGTGGTGTCCGAGTGCCAGGATGTAAAAGACGCCTCTGATTGGTCGCTCTGTGGTTGTGTGTCGTCGATGTGACAATCTGCTCCTGAATCTGCGTCTCTGTCAGTTTTCATCTCCTCTCGCTTCAGCTGTTTGTCAAGCGCTCACCACGCGTGACCATCAGATCACTCTGATGTGAGCAGAGTGTTTCTACTGTTTACCCGGTGAGAGAATCAAATGATCACTGTGATCACTTCCTGTACCTGAACCTTCCTGCTGCTGAACCGTCAGACTCGTGGATCACCTGGTCTTCACCTGTCCATGTGGACACCTTCGGCCCTTTGGCTGTTACATAACATGGTGCCATTTTTGGTCTGAGCGTCTGCTAAATGTCAGGACATCACGGCCTCTGCTGCTCAGACTTGACCTGAAACTCAGCTGCTGCACTTTTCTGATCACATTTATGGTTTCTTTATTTATTTACATAACTCAGTATCACAGATCCTCATGTCAGGGGGCTTTACAGCAGAAATCAGCCTCCATCTTTAGACTCAGATCAGGACAAACTCCCTGAACCAAACAGCTCAGGAGGAGCAGCAGAGGAGGAGGAGGAGGAGGAGGAGGAGGAGGGATCCCTGACAGGAAACAGACAAACAGTAAAATCTCAGCATCCACACTCAGTCCGAAAGTTTGAAGGAGTTGAGGTGAAAAAAGAGGAGAACACAAACATAAACACCGAGGAGAGAGAGGAGGAGAGGAAGCGGCGGAGGAGGGGAGATGATGCGCTTCTGACGAGGCGCGAGGGAAGGAGAGAGGGTGGAGAGAGCCGGACACGGAGCAGGAGAGAGAGGCTGAGGCAGCTCTGGATGGTCGCTCGGTATCTCCCTCTCTCTCACCTGTCTCTCTCTCTCACCTGTCTCTCTCCTTCTCTCCTCCTGCGTGGTGTTGCAGCGGCAGCGGCGTTGATCAGCGGCAGCAGCAACAATGTGGTGCATCAACTGCGCCTCGGACAAAACCCCCGCAATCCTGCACAACAAGCTGCTCTACTGGTAAGAAAACAACAGCGGGGATCCGGAGACGAGCCGCTGCCGAGCGGCGCGTCGCCTCCGCGCTCGCTGGCGAACTGCGTGTTTTCCGCCGCGGATGCCGCGCTGATGCCGCGCGGATGCCGCACTGCTGCGCGGCTCTCTGTCAGCGTCGTGTTTTCCGAGCAGCTGATGGTTGTAAATCTTCATGAAATGCGACATGACAGCGCGGCGGGCTGCTCCGGGCTGTCAGCTGTTTGTTGCGCCATGAGAAGTACCGATGTTGCTCTTATTGGTTGTAATATTTGCAGTATTCTCAGAGTTATTAGTAGTAATATCGGCAGTATTCTCAGAGTTATTAGTGTTAATGTTGGCAGTATTCTCAGAGTTATTGGTAGTATTGTTGCTGTTGTGAGGCTTGCATCAGCAGCGGTTGCTGGGCTGCGCGCAGAGGAGGCGGTTTTGGCACTGTTTACCTGTCGTTTGTGCGCGTGCAAGTGTGTTTGTGCGCGTGCCTGTCTCTGTACCTGTTTCTCCTCCTCCTCCTCCTCCTCCCCCCCCCTACAGTTACAGTACCTCTCTCTGCCTTTTTCTCTCTGATGCAACCACCTTAAACTTTTTAAATGCTCATTAGTTCCACCTTAAAGATGAGCCTTCGACCTGGAGGACAGGAGCTTTGAGGACACTGTGGTCTTTAGTTTGAGTGGAACTTCAGTCATTAAATTAGCTATTTGAGGCCTCTTTATTGATATGGATGTGTGTATTGATTAGGGAATAGCCTCAGTCTGCAGTGTGATCTGCTGTCGTGCTGTACCGTCAGATAATCCAGCTAATAGACCGGCCCCATGCTGTCTGTGTGTCCTAAATTCAAGCTCAAATATGCTTTATTGGCTCAGCAGTGATAAAAAGAAAAGGTTGCCAACGCCACACGGCCTGTGGTGACGGTGTAAGAGGACGATGGTTTCCACCAGGTCCAGGTGAGACTCAGCTTTATCGGCTGGCGTTAACCTCCTCTGGCTCCATCACCAACACTTGCGGAGTCCTCGAGTGTCCCCTGGTGTGACGTGTTTCTGTCTCCAGGAGCTGCAGCAGCGTCCAAGTAGTTTGGTTTGATTTGATTTCCATAAATAACAATAAGGAGGACGACCGTCCCGCATGACGCTCCCACTCTGCTGCTGGGAGGACTGACAGTGAACGAGGCTGTTAAAGAAGAAGAAGAACGTGTGTGTGCTGTTCATAAAAGAGACGTAATCTGATATAAGATGGGATGAAGTCATAAAAACACACCAGCGCCGCACAGAGAGAGCGTCTGTGAATGATGAACGAATCCAACACGAGAGCTCTGAAACCTCAGCACTCTCTTTCTTATTGATTGCTGTTGGTCCTAAAATCAGCTTCAGGCGACTTTTCCAACAGCTGGACCGATGTCAGTGCAAGCAGTGGTGAATTGTGGGATGCGTGTAGCTGTGCTGTGAAGTGGTTTTAAAGCGAGCTGCTTGTTTTCAGACGTGGGACACTTTTACCTCCAGCGTAAGACGCTCAAGTGTCCGTACGAGGACAAAGACGGAGACTGTCCTGCTGCTAATCAGAAGCTGCTGCTGCAAGAAGTACTCGCATCCTCTACTCATGCTAAAGTACTAATATCACACTGTAGGAAGACTCCATTACAAGTAGAAGTACTGTGTAAAGGCCAAACTTCAACCATCAGCAGTCCAAACCTCAAAGCAAATGAAAATAATGAAAATAATTTAGATAGAAAAGCATCAAATCGTCACATCTGAGAAGCTGAAACTGTTGAATATTTGGTATTTGTACATGGAAGTAGCTGTCGATTCAGCTCTGACGTGTTGGTGGTTTGGTTTTAATCCCTAACAAAGCATCAAATTTTGTATGTTTTGTTAGAAAAATCCTCATCTGTGAATGAACTCCAGCTGTCAGATAAATGTCGTGCAGTAAAAAGTACAATATTTACAAGTACTGCACTCGAGTACATGTACTTACTTACACGAGCTTTGAGCCAAAAAAAGGTTCGACTTTACGACAACAAAATGAGGCGCGAGCAGATTCAGGGCGACGCGTCCTCACACCTCCGTCCCTGGCAGAGAAGAGGACGTCATGAAGTGAAGTTGACTCATTGTGGACGCTTTGAGTTTGTCTCTCTGTTCCTTCAGAGCTCAGGAGAACTTCCAGACCGTCAGAGACGACGGAGAATCCTCCAAACAGTCACTTTGTCTTTCTGTCTTCTGGTTTTCAACGGCTGGACTGTAACATCTGAGACAGTCTGTCTCTCTTCTGTCTGTCTGTGTCTCTCACTCAGTCTCTCTCTCTCTTGTTTGAGGGGTGACGGGTTAATCTGCCTCAGTAACGAATCTGCTGTCACTGTGGACAGAATCAGATGGCTGAGAGGCTCATCGCTGGTCTAACACTGAGCTCTGTGACCTGTCTGACCTGCGGGGACACTGTGGACAGGCGGACGGACAGACAGGCAGGCAGGCAGGCAGGCAGACTGTGTGTCGGACACTTCCATCCAGAAACAGACAGTAGGATCACAGTTTGAGTCCCGTGACGGTCGGAGTGTAATCGCAGGTATCGGCTGTTCGCCGCCTCTCTGTCAGCGTTCAGAGCAGCCAACGTGTGCTGACGCTTCATTTTCAGCACAACACAAACTCTGTGCTTAAACAGACCTTTTATTAAATAAATCAGACTTTAGAATAAACAGCCCAGATAAAGGACAGTGAAAAGCCAAACACAGCTGGTTTCATTCTGGTTTCAGGTCCATTAAAAGTCCATCAGGTCTTCGTGCATCACCTGAAGGCAGCAGGTTTGCTGCTTTCAGCCGTCACTGACTGTTGGACAAACATCAGCAGCAGCACCGTGTTTCATCAGATCATTGTAGATCAACTCGTCTTCAGGCCAAAGTGAATCAAATCCTGCGTCTTTACATCAGACACGTCCTCTGTAACGTCCCTCCACCATCAGCGGCGTGTTTCTGCTGTCATAACTTAAACATGTGACGTCGTCCACGGGCTGCCGGCGTTGTTTTTGCCTCCTCAGACAACCAAATGTTGATTCCTAGTTGTGTTAAACTCTTAGTTAATTAGAAATGCTGAATGTTTGTGTCCGATAAATAATTTGAAAGCTGTCAGAGTCGATGAGCAGATAGTAAACAGAGAGCAGGAACTCCTCAACAAAGCAAATATTTGAGCAGATTATTCACTTTTTACCTTCAGTGTTTTACGGAGCTTCACAGTGACGTTCAGCTCATTGTTTTCTGTCCGGACACAAACTCCACTCATCTGCTTCGCTCTCATGGCGTCGTTTTCAGAGAAGACGCTGTAACAAACCACAGGTCACTTCCTGCTGAGCAGCAAACAGCAGACAGACTCCGTTAGAGACGAGCGTCGCGGAGCATCAGGAGCTGGAGGAGGCCAAAAGCAGAGCTAAGATGAGTCGTGGTGTTGTTCTGCAGCTGCTGGCTGTGGAGATAATCAAGCTGACGACGTGTTCGTGTTGTGATCACGACTTGTTTCTGCTGAAGACAAACCAGAAAAATCAGTTCTAGCAGGTTTGAGTGAAGCCGCGTCCAAACGTCTCTTCACAAGGTTCAGACAAGTTGGTGCGCCGCTCTTACACAAGGATGACCTGCGCTGTAGGGTCAAAGGTCATCCTCTGAGTTTGGGTTGAATCCTGAATCCTCCAGCTGCTTCAGAGCTTTGTGTCGCGGACTCTGCAGTTTTATTCCTTCCAGGACACTTCAGCGTCCTCTGCTCGCTTCGTCATCTCCACGGGTGGGAGTCCAGCCCCGGCACTGTGCTGCCGGTGGGACTGCTGAGGAAGAGGAGACGTGAACTGAGTCATGCGGGCTGTTTGGGAAGCGTCGCTGAAGGAGTTGGCTCAGCAGCGTTGTCGCGTTAATCCCAGATGAGCGAGGCTGCTTCCTGGAAACGTCCGAGCTGATCCCGACCCGACTCGGCTTTCAGGGACGGATTCAGCGGGACGGACGCTGCAGGCTGCACCCATCAGAGCTAAAGACGGAAAGTTTGTCCAGAGGAGGGCGCCAGAGGACAGGTCACGGGGTCATTTTAATGTGGACAGTTCGTCCTCTGGGGAGCAGGAGTGTGGTCTGTGCGTCTCCTGGCAGTCTGTCTTTAAGGTTTTGATAGTTTAAGTGTGAACGTTGTCTCAAAGACGGACGTCGCAGGTGTGTTTCTGGTCATCTGTGTCTCTGGACAGGGATCCGGTGATGTTTGAGTCCAGATTTGTTTGAGGATCAGCCTGTTAGTCTGTCTGTCAGCACGCTCCCACTTCCTGTCTGCGACCTTCAGCTCCGAGCCCATTGGTTCCTGCTGAAGTGGAGGCTGTGTTAAACAAATCAAACAGACTGTGATCACCTGATCTGATCCTCTCTGACACAAACTGACCTGAAAACAGCTCAAAGACGATATATTTCATCTTCCTCATCAGCTTCATTGATTTCTGTGAACATCTCTTACTGTGAATCTGATGCAGCGACACGTTTCACAGACTGAAAGATGTGGAACGCTCCAGAAACACCTGTCTGGAACATTCCACAGGTAAACAGGCTGATTGGTGACAGGTGAGAGGATCATGATTAGGAGTGGAGTGTCGGTCGAGTCCGGCTGTGATCCAGTTTGGACCTCTGCAGACTCCACAGAAAGGACGGATCACTTAACGGGATCTGTTCATCGCTCATGGCTCCTTTCAAGAGGCTGCGACAGCGTAAAGCTGCTGGCTGTGAGCTCAGCCGCTCTGCCGGGCGGTGCCGGATCTGGATCTGGATCTGGATCTGGATCTGTAATGGATCTGGATCTGGATCTGGATCTGGATCTGGATCTGGATCTGTAATGGATCTGGATCTGGATCTGTAATGGATCTGTAATGGATCTGGATCTGGATCTGGATCTGTAATGGATCTGGATCTGGATCTGGATCTGGATCTGGATGCTTCTCAGCTTGTGGATGCGGTCGGGGTTGTGTGGATGATGCTGTGAATAAGGCTGCAGTGGCTGTACTGTGACAACTCCTTATTTACTCTTTTCGTACTAACATCAGCCAGAAGGCATCGTGCAGCCAGTCGTGTTTGAGTCGCTGATATGACGGACGTGTTACTGACACACCTGCAGGAAAACAGTCGCGTCGCACGACGCTCAGCCAGCGCAGCGTGGAAGTCCACTGCACATGCGGCGCGTCATGCATTCAGTGTTAAAACCATCAGAAACGAAGGCATCACAGCCGCGAGCAGCGTCATCATGGTGTGATGCTCAGGTGAGCTGGCTGCTTCTCTGGTGACATGTTTCATACGTTCGCTCCCGCTGACACTCTAGTCAAGTTTTTCATTTCCTGTAACTCGGTTAGTTGTTTCCAGCTCGGAATCACTCTGCTGAGACTCATCATGTGATCCAGAGCAGCAGTGAGGCTCGTTGATGTGTGCTGGATAGTTTGACACAGAAGAGCCCTGCGAGGTAACATTTACACAATACTTTGTATTTGTCATGAGTTTAAGCAACCGTTTCCTGTTTGAACATCCAGCTGCTTCCTGTTTCTCCCTGCTGGTGAAGCTCTTCATTCTGAAAACCAAACGGTCTAATTATCCGCTTATTTACCGCCTTGATGGTCTGTAATGGAAAAACCTGCTGAATCAACTGTCACCTTCATCCCAGCGGTGATGAAAGCGACGGCGGAGAACAAAAGATTGATTGAAAGTGTTTTCATTTCACACCTCAAGGCGAAAGTGAGGAGAGTCTGAGAGGAGCTGTTTGATTCTGATCCACGCACGCCGGCACGCCGTGACGTCACGTCCAGGAAACAGATCACATCTTCAGCTGAAGGCTGAGACGAGCAGCAGGCTTACAGCACATTCATCTGAAGTCGCTTTGAAACAGCCACCATTTTGATAAAGTGGCAGCAGCTCTTCAAAATGGCTTCTAGCTAAAAGAGGAACTGAGCGAAGTGTCGAGGACTCTTATTCTGCCCAGAGGTGTCGGCGCTCCGGAGCAGGACTCTCTGAATCCTTGTTCTGGCTTTTCTACTCGAGGACTTTAATCCTGTGTCACTCTGCTGCTGCAGACCCGTGTGAAGCTGAAAATAATGCGTCCGCACGCCTGTAAGATCCCTAAAAGGCCCGTCAGGATCCGTCAGGACTCACAGGAGTCCAGCTGAAAATGTCCACCGTCTCCGTCCGTCACCTCCTCCTCAGCCTGACTGAGCGCTGAAGTTCTGACCTCCCTCCCTGAACTCCTCCAGCAGCTCTTTAATGGTCTTCACCTCAAACAGCTTCAGGTTTTCATCCAAACCCTGAACCCGTCCCCACCTCCTCACAGCTGGTCCTGCTTCGCTCCCCGCTCATCACGGCGTGAATCATTTGATCATAACAGGAACCTGCAGCTGTCGTGAAAACAGGTGGTTTCATGGTGGAGCCTGAGCTGCGGCGGATCAGCGTCGCTCTTTGGATTCATCACCTCACGTTGACCTGGCTTCTCACAGATGACACAAAGTGAAGCATCTTCGTTCACTGAGTGACAGGAAGACAAGCACGACGTGTTTTCGTCCGTTTCTTCGCTACTTTTAACTGCACTCAGGTCAGTTCAGACCAGTCGACAGCAAACTGAGCCCTGTGTTTTAGCACAGCGATGCCTCCAGTCAGGTTAAACTGAGCAGCACTTTAATATTTAATCGAAGCGCATTTAATTTGTGTTGCATTTAAGTGGAGATAAAACACACAGAGTGCAAGTTCGTGTGGACCGAACTGCTGCAGCAGCTGAACGGCGCGGAGCACATCCGCGGCTTAAACCGCCCTGAACGCAACCTGCAGCATTATGCACAGCTGTACACAGCAGCAGCGTTTACTGCAGTCGCATCTGAGCACCTTCACCTGAAGCCAGAGGAGTAACGGCTGGTGGAAAGTGTTGAATGACGGATCTCTGAGAAATCCCGTCATGTGGTGGAGAGAGACGCACTCGCTAAAGGCTGAGCGCGTTGAATGAATTAGCAAGGTCTTGGCAGCAAATCCAGCTGCACTATCAGGATAATTCACCCTGAATGCATCGTTCTTTCCAGCGTGCAGAACAGCGCGTCCACGCAGAAGTTCACAAACGGCTCTTAGCTCCTTTGTAACCTTGAAAAGCTGCAGAGTGAAAACTGGAGGTTTGAGCTGCTGTGGATGTTTGCAGCTGTGTTTCTGAGTATCCTCCTCTCTTGTTCCAGGGCCTGTGTGGTCATGTGACGAGATCGCTCTGCGTGTCAATCGATCTGTTTCTTAACTTTTTCACCAAAATCACTAGAAATCGTGAACATCCACAGGAGATTTCAAGGAACTGTGACGCTGTTGTGTCTGACTCTGGACAGTCACACATCGCTGCTGGTCAGAGATAAAAATAACCACAGCGAGAGAAGGAGTCCCTGCAAACACAATAGAGACAGAGGACTCGTTATCGTCTGCTGGTGTTGGACAGACAGTGTCCTCGGCAGAGTCGCTGTTCAGTCCTTCACTCTGCTTCTCCAGTTTCCTCAGAGTGGCTGAGGCATGATGCAGCAAAATGCTAACTACCCTGCACTATACAGTATCTGTGTGTGTGTGTGTGTGTGTGTGTGTGTGTGTGTGTGTGTGTGTGTGTGCAGGGCTGTGGGTGGATGATCAGGGCTTATTATGTCTGCTCAGCTCAGATCCTATATACACAGCGACCAGCTTTACTGCAGCAGAGGAAGAAACAGGCTCATATAAACAGCCTGCACTGCTCCAACTGTGGCTTGTAATGTGTGTGCGTGTGTGTGTGTGTGTGCATGTGTGTGCGTGTGTGTGTGTGTGAGTGTGTGTGTGTGTGTGAGTGTGAGAGAGATTAATCAGAGTTTTGTGTTCTGCAGTATTTTGTGGGCTTCAAACACCCCCAGAAGAGCAGAACAACCAGAAGGTGCTCAGATGTGTGTGTGCTTGTGTGAGTAGGTGTGTGTGTGTGTGTGTGTTTGTGTGTGTGTGTGTGTGTGTGTGTGTGTGTGTTTGTATATTTTAATGCGCCGAGAAAATAATTGGCTGAGCAGGACGGCAACCGTCAGGCTTCCAGGGCTTGAAATTAACACCCGCCAACCCTCCGAGTGCAGGTAAGAGTGAGGAGTTTAACGCTGCTCGAGGACAGCGCGGCTGAATCACAGTCTAAGTATTCCTCCAATCAGCTCCCACGGCCTCACAAACACAGAGCGGCGACGAGTGCAACAACCGCCGCGCTGCGTCTCTGCGGCTCTGAGGCCTGCGGGGACGTTCAGTGTCAGTCCTGACCTGTGGGCGGCCGTCGATGCTGGTTATTGATCCAACATCAGCCCGGTTGAAAAGGGAGGAACAAAGCTGAAGGACAGGCGGAGGAGGAGGAGGGACGAAGGTGTCTGAGATGAAGCTGCAGCTGTCGAGTGTTCTGACGGCGTTTCAGGTTTATGAACACATGAAATGTGGAGTCTGTCAGCGTGAAGCAGGGCGACGCTCTCTGCTCGCTCAGATTAGACGTTACTGGATTTACTGGTTTGCTGGAGTTCAGCTTGTTTCCTCCTGGATCCTCTTACGTAACAAAGTTAATCATTAAAGAGTTTGTCATTATTTAACTTAATGTTGATCTAAAAATGTGTGATAGCGTCATTAAGTAAGAGTTTGCACAAACAGATAAACACCATTTTTAAGTGCACCATAAAGAACACAATTTGATGATGATGATGGAGACACAAGTAACACAACTGCTAAGACGCGCGTGGATTTCAGGCACTGCACGTTAAATCAGTCAAATCCTGGAAGCAGGTGCTGTCTGACGAGCTAACAGGACGCCGTCATCAAACGCAGCAGCAGTCAGATGGATCAGTTATGAAACAGACAGAAATGAACCAGATCCGAACACCAAGACGTCATCTGCTCAAAGCCGCCGTTAATCAAGAGTGTAGGGCTTCCAACATGGCCGCCTGAGGCCGCCTGGGGCTGTTACATCAGCTGGAAGCCCTTTAAAGAAATGACAAAGCACGATCAGCTGCAGATGGCCACTGCTGCCCAAATGTTTTCACTCCTCCTCACTTTCTATTAGCAGCAAACTGGTGTGAGCGCCGAGCAGAGAGGTGCTGTTTCTCTGTCTGGTGCCGACATTCAGTCAAACGTTTACAGCATTTAGTCTTTTTCAGTTACACATATAATATTTACGTACGTAGATATTCATATCAGAGTCCACATTATAGCTCAAAGTGAGAACAGAGAAACAACATCACTGTAACTATACATCACACATGTTCCCATTCTGAAACCCGTTACACTGTGAACCAGTCCAGCACAGGTGACCATCATGTGATCCACCTTTCAGTTTGGTGAAGCTGTCCAGGAACTGCTCCAGGATCAGTTGGCTGAATGTTCAACACCGACAGAACCAGATCAAACCTGTTCAGACTGTTGTTGTTGTTGTTGTTGTTGTAGATGCTCAGAGACTTCCGGCTGTTCGTGGCTCAATGTGAGCGATTCTTCTGCTCGTTCGGCACCAGAAACCGTTTCATCTTCGTTTAAACATCCAGTCGTATCTGTGCTTGAAGCGCCGGTCACCTGCTGATATCTTCATTTAAATCTGTGTGTCGTCTGCATACGTATGAATCATTCTGCTTGCTAACTGAGAGTTAGCGGACATGGAACAGAAGAGACCCGAGAGCGGAGCCTTGAGGAACTCCAGGTCATTTCACAAACATGTTTGTCACCACTGGGACTCAACAGTTGGTTTTATATAAAATGTGAATGAGGGAACGTATACTGTGAATAGTAAAAGGTGAAAGTTTTATTCCTGATCAGGACGATGTGATGACTGCAGTAAGTTTAATCATTTATTCTTTCTTTTCACTCCTTATAACAAACATGGCCTCTATCGTTGACTTTATTTTCTCTCTTTTTTAATGTCCATTTGTTCTTTCTCTGTGTTTTCTTTTCATTCTTGCTGTTGCAGTAGTAGAAATACATTTCCCTGCCGTGGGATTAGTAAAGTCTTATTCTCAGACTTATTGGCCAAACTACAGATTACAGTTATTGTCTGTAGTCTGACTGTGTCTACGCTTTTTGCATCACAGAAGAAGAAGCCGTGTCACTCCAGTGTGTGTTGGTGAGTCTGTCGACAGTCGTTCTCTTCTGTTTCTGCAGCTTTCGTTCTGCTCTTTCAGATCACTTCTGCACTTCTTGACAGAAAAGACAACATGACAGATGAATCTGTGTGAAGTGTGTGACGTTCTGATGATGATGATGATGATGATCTGATGATGGTGAGAAACAGTTAGCGGCGGCTAACGGAGCTGCAGTTTGTGAAGTTGACCAGTTTGCTTGCTAGCGCTCGAGTTTGACGCTCCTCTTTGCTAAAGTCAGTCTTTGGTTTTCATAAAAGATGTCACATTTGTCGAGTATTTAAAGCTGAAACGCTGCCTTCAGCTCAGGTGTGTGACCAGGTGTGGTCCTCCACTGCGGCCTCATCACACAAGTTTTCCATCCCACCAATATAGTATCGTCAACGGCGCGCAGGAACCTGGCCTCCTGTGATAGACGGTGCAGTTAAGACTCCAGTGACTCTGCAAAACGTGTAATTGAAAGAGTGAAAACAGAGGGAAAAGACTGCAGTTGAAAGGGTTGACTGGTTATTATTAGTGTTAACACCAGCTGATCATTATCCCTGTTTTTCCCTCCAATCACTGACAGTCGTCTGCTCTGGATATTATAGTTACACGTCGGCTCATTTCTGAGGAGAATGAGCCATAAAACAAACCCTCAAAGGTTGAATGTGATGTTACAGTCCTGCCGTTCTTTTGTCAAAGCAAGAATAAAAGAATGATTCCAGATAATGTGACGGAGCAGAGCGTTTACCTCTCAGTCTGCTGATGAAAGCAGCGCTTCACTCCACGCCGGCGCTCGCTCGCCCGCTCACAGCATCGGGAGCTGGTGACATAATTACCCAAGAGGCTCGTGGTGATCAGTCTGAATCTATTTTCTGTGGCTCGCGTTCTCACCTGAGATGTATCTGACTTCTCAGCTCAGAAATAAACCTGAGAATCACACACGCGTCGTACGTCTGACGCTTCCTGTGTGTGTGTGTGTGTGTGTGTGTGTGTGTGTGTGTGTGTGTGTGTGGTTTAATTTAAGGAGTGCTTCCCGGTGGAGTTTTGGAGAAAAGCTCTCCAGCTGGAAAGCTGTTCTCAGTCTGTTGTGCTCGTGACACGAATATGACTGAATCACGTTTCAGGTGAAACATTTCACGTCCGGACGTGTTCAGTCCATTTTACACCGAACCAAACGAGCTGGTCACAAAGCAACTTTTTCCCTGAATGAACCAATCATCAGCAGAGACGAGTGGAGAGCAGGTAGAGGCAGAGAGGCGCCGTGTGAGGAGAAGAAGGACTTGAAATACGATGATAAACAAGGCTGACGGCCCGATAATGGCTGAAATGAGCGGCCGTCAGTGTCACTTTGATTTCTGCTGAGGTTAAGTAATCCGTCCCACTTCTGCCATGAAAGTCTCAATTAACCAATTAATCATTGGACCTATAAAATGTCAGAAAATACG
>JBBMOE010000024.1:8573296-8590010 GCA_037975065.1 Chaetodon trifasciatus
TATTATTTTATATATTATATACTATTATAATAATATATTAAAAATACAACATAACTAAGGATATAAACAAGTATTTACATTAAAAAGTTGTGCAGTTTCATACGATAAATAAACCTGTGGCTGTGGCTCAGGAGGTAGAGCGGTCGTCTGCCAATCAGGAGGTCGCTGGTTCGATCCCTGGCCTCAGCAGTCCACATGCTGAAGAATCCTTGAGCAAGATACTAAACCCCGAAACTGCTGTGTGAATTCATATGTACGTTGCTTTGGATAAAAGTAATTGTGGTAATAGCCGCAGGTTCGACTCCCACCTGCGGCTCATTTGCTGTGCGTCATCCTCTCTCTCTGCCCCTGTCCTGTCGTACCTTCAGCTGTCACTATCACATAAAGCCCCAAAAATAATTTCAAAGTAATGAATGTAAACTGTAGACTGTCTGTGCAGTACTGCAGTAGTGCAGATAATATCTGAAATATTGGCTTTGTGAGGTTGGTGGATGAACTGCTTCAGCTGCTGTTGTTCAGAGTGACGCTCGTGGCAGGAATGATTCCTGAAGCGTCCTCGTGACGGCAGAGCTGCAGCAGTCTGTTGGAGAAGGAGCTCCGCTGTCTGTCCACGAGGTGGTGAAGAGGACGTTCAGGGTCTGTCCGGTGTCCTCCTCTCCGCCACCTCCTCGAACGTGTGCAGCCAATAATGGAGCCGCCTTCCTGATCAGTCGGTTCAGTCTGTTGGTGTCGCCGGCTCTGATGCTGCTCCCCCAGCACACCAGCAAAGAAGAGTGAGCTGGAAGAAGACGTCCAACGTCTCGCTGCTCACACTGAATGATGTGAGCGTCCTCAGGAAACAGAGTCTGCTCATCCCCTTCTTATACACAGCGTTGATGTTAGCTTTCCAGTTCAGTCTGTTGTCCAGGTGCACTCCGAGGTAGCACAGCCAAAAACATCAGGACCCTCCCCAAACCTGGACGTCTCTGAGGAGCTTTTCACACCATCGTATCTGTTACACTCTGAGTCGAGTGCAGCCTTTTCAAACAAAGCAACACACACCAGCAGCGCACGATGCATGTCAAAACACCCACACCGACTATTCACACACACACACACAGCACCGTGGGCTGATTGTCAGTGACGCGCCGGGATACGGCCGTCCTGTTCACCAGCATCTCTGTGCTCCAGCACAGTTTCATCACGTTTGATTCGCTCATCAGTGAGTCCCAGTTTCTGTGACTCTACACTCCCTCTGTCTCTGTGCTGTCTCCTGTCTGTGGACACCAAACTACGTGCCTCATAAGAAGTGACGCAGCTCGTTGTTTCTGTTTGCAAACACTTATGTAATCCGCCTCTCCGGTCTCCCGTCGGCTGCACGTGTAGTTTTTGTCATCAAATTTTGACCGTTATCCAGAATTCCTTCAGTGCGACATGAAGTCAGTGAAGGACGTAACAGTACAACTCCATCACTTTAGTTAAATACAGCTGGAAACAAACCGAGCTGTACGATCAACCATTTAGCCAAAGTTGTGTTCATGCTCCACGATCAAAAGTCTCTCTGTTCCCTGATTGGTTGCCCGTGTGTGATGGTGCTGCCTGATAGGTGGAGATGCTGGAGAGGAAGTACGGCGGCCAGTTTGTGTCCCGACGGGCAGCGAGGACCATCCAGACGGCGTTCAGGCAGTACCGCATGAACAAGAACTTCGAGAGGCTTCGCAGCTCCGCCTCCGAGAGCAGGATGACCCGCCGCATCATCCTGTCCAACATGAGGATGCAGGTACACACACACACACACACACACACACACACACACACACACACAGTATGTATACAACACATTTAAACACACAACAAAAAGCACAAATGTGCGTATTTGTCTCTTCTTCTTTGCTCCAGTACTCATTCGATGAGCGCCAGCCGCAGGGTCAGGGGTCAGCAGGTCAGCAGGGGTCAGACGACACAGGAGACATGGACGACTCCTTCTCTAAGCAGGTGAACAAGTTTGTCTCCTTCTCAGGATTCAACCGTGACATCAGTGAAACACCAGTGAAAGACCAGCATTAGTGGTGTTTGACTGTCAGTTCTCAGGTCAAAGTTGGTGTTCAGGTGATGCTGTCAGTAAAAGTCAACACTTCCTGCAGAGTTGAGCCTCCTTACAGGCTTTTTCTGCAGCTTTCACCTGCATCTCACAGTCTTCCTCAGCGGATGACGATAGCTCAGCTGCTATAATGTGAAAGCTTTTATTCATGACGTTTCATACCACATGATGACAGCTGAGCAAACTGACTGTGAGATGTAGTTAACAACTCCAGAACAAAGCTAGCGAGTGGACCTTCACCTTTCTTGAAATCTTTTATTGTGAAACATCTGTGCAGGAAGTGTTGAGTTCCAGTGATGGACAGCAAATAAAAGTGACTGGAATTAATTTGATTCATGAGAATTACGTTCCATTAAAAAGAGAAGCTCTTTTAGTAGCAGAGTGGTGAGTATGACATGACTCTGCTGTTGCACTGATGATTGACCTGCATTAAATCAAGATAAGATGTAGGAAGTGTTGAGTTTAGATTCATTAAAAACAGATTAAGGAAAGAGCAGATCAGAAAACTCCTCCTAAAGACTCCTAAATTAAAAATGATTACATACAAAAAGAGGGGAAATTAGAAAAAAGGCCGGTCTCAAATAAAGGCCTGGTTCCATCTGCAGCTGAGAATGTCCAACATGTCCACGTGTCTGTCTCTGATGGATTGCAGGTGAAGTCTTTGGCTGACTCCATGGACGACTCCCTCACCTGCCAGTCCGGTCGTGAAGACTCACAGGAAGCGGGAGGAGAGGGAGAGGAGGACGAGGAGGAGGATGAGGAGGGAGATGAAGAAGAGGAAGAGGAGGAGGAGGAAGGGGAGGAGGATGAGGAGGAGGACGAGGAGGAAGATTACAGGGAGTGTGCATGGCGCAATACCAACCCATCGTCCCGGCGTTTGGTGGGCCGTGTGGGAGGAGTTGGGGGTAGAGAAGGCGTGGGAGGAGGTGCCGCCATGCACGAGGACAGCACTGCCACCTCCTTCAGCGATGTCACCCTCTACATGGACGAGGGCTGCCTCCCCTCCTCGCCGCTCTCCCGCCCGCCGTCCTCGCCACTCTCCCGCCCCGCCTCCAGTTCTGACACGGAGTACTGGGGAGGAGGGGGAGGCGTCGGTCCAGGGGGGAGGGAGGACAGCAGAGAGACAGAGGGAGGCAGCATCGCCAGCCGGAGGAGCAGCACCCCCTGCACGGAGTGCCGAGGGGAGTACAGAGGGAGGGCAGGAGGAGGAGGAGGAGGCGGAGGAGGAGGAGGACACCTCCCTGTCCTAACTATTGAACCACCCAGTGACAGCTCAGTGGACATGAGTGACAGGTCAGCACAGCCAATTACAGAGCTTCTAGCATGAGCATGCTAGCCAACCAGCTGCATAGTCACAGTCACTCTCTCAGCTAGCTAGCTTGCTAACTGTCAGCTAAGAGGAATTTTTTTTTCATTCAAGACACAAATTAGTGCCATCAACTCTTGTTTTGTTGTCTTTTTTGTGGAGCAGTTAGTCCTCCTAGTTCCTGAGAGATTTTAAGTATTTAAATCATTTGATTTTTGAAGATGTAGGAATCATCAAGATGTTTGTTTTCACCTCGTCTGGAATCTTTAACGTCAGCGTTGTTGTTCAAATCTTCAGGTCGGAGCGAGGCTCCATCGGACGCCTGGTGTACGAACAGGAGCCGTCAGGAGTCGAGCGAGGAGGAGGTGAGAGGAGGGGTGGAGGAGGTGAAGGAGAGAGTGGAGAGGATGAGCGAGGAGGAGGAGGAGGAGGAGGCGGAGGAGGAAGCAGCGAAGCCGACTCTCCGCAGGGAACCATCAAACACAAACCAAACGGCCGCTCGGTCGCCACGGCGCAGGGACAGACTCGCAGTCCCGCCAGCGTCCCCTTGCCGATGCCTTCGGCCCGGACCCTGCCCTCACACCCGCTCCCTCAACCGCTCCAACACACCCACTCACACCCCCACCCTCACCCGTCGCCCATCCCCCACCTGCCCACCATCCTCCACCACCACCCTCAGTACAGCCAGCCGCACATCATGCACATGCACCACATGCACGGCGGCAGCCCCTACATCCAGCACTTCGCTCAGCACCACTACCACCACTTGCACCACCAACACCACCTCCCCCATGTTTACCCAGAACCCCCCTCTTCCCCGCTGCCCTCCCCCGTCCCACCGCTGACGCCTCTCTCACCCCTGCCACCGCTCACGCCCTCGCCGCTGTCCTCCTCCTCGTCCTCTGCGCTCCAAAACATGGAGGCCCAGCAGCAGCACCACACCCACCACCCCCACCTCCACCACCACCACCTGCTCTGCTCGGACGGAGACAACGAGAGCGTCAACTCCACCACCACCAACTCCAACGATGACACAACGGTCAACAACTGCAGCTCCGGCTCCTCGTCGCGAGACAGCCTACGGGAGCCAATCGGAGGAGCCACGCTGGGGAAACAGACCTATCAGAGAGAGAGCCGCCACAGCTGGGACTCACCCGCCTTTAACAATGATGTGGTACAGCGGCGGCAGTACCGCATCGGACTCAACCTGTTCAACAAGTACGTGTTTATAAACCCGAGCAATAATCGATAATCATTGACCAACAGGGAGGCAGAGCGCTCTTCAGCTGCAAACATGGAGACCAGAAACCCAAATTGCACACAAACATTTCTCGCTGGAGCTGTCAGGTGGAGCAGAACCAATCACGTCTGAATGCTACGCGTGTTCTGACTGGTCGAAGTCCGTCACGGCAAGAATCTGACTCAGTCAATTAATGTGACACAGCGACCGTCTCAAAAGATAAAAATATCATGAAGTCCGATGCAGCTGAAATTAATCCAGTTAACAAAATGTGATGGATTACAGGAAGACACCTTTTCAGTGCTTTCCTTCAACATCAGTGTACGGTGGCCTGTCGAGTCATTCTCAGGCGCCCGTTCGTTTCAGGACAGTGTAGAAATCAGCTCACAGACACTTGAATCTCGACTGATGATCGTGATTACATCTCAGATTCGTTCCTCTCCTCGCTTCAGCTCGCCTTGATCAAAGTATGGCTGAGATGTTCGTCATATTTAGGTTAATTGGTGACTTCAAATTGTCCCTAGGTGTGAGTGTGAGCGTGAATGATTGTGTGTGTTGCCCTGCAGTGGGCTGGCGACCGGCTCAGGGTGTGCCCCGCCTCTCGCCCGTTGACAGCTGGGATAGGCTCCAGCCCCCCCCCCCCAACCCTGAAAGGGATAGTCGGGGTATAGAAAATGGATGGATGGATGGATGTTAGACCAACTTCTGTCCAGTGAATCAATCACAGTCAACATGTTAAGTTAAGTTAAGTTAAGTTAAGTTAAGTTAAGAGGCAAACTTATCTTATGCAGTTGTTTGGTAATGCTGTGTGAAATCCTGTTCAGCACTCCTTCACAGGAGGAGCAAAGATGGCAGCATCCCCAAAACAAAATGAAAGAAATAAGTGAGTAACTTTGAACATGTCGTATCGTCCACAGGAAGCCGGAGAAGGGGATCCAGTACCTGATCGAGAGGGGCTTTGTCTCGGACACGCCGGTGGGCATCGCCAGGTTCATTCTGGAGAGGAAAGGTCTGAGCAGGCAGATGATTGGAGAGTTCCTGGGCAGCCGGCAGCAGTTCAACAAGGACGTCCTGGAGTGAGTACAAGACGCCGCCGTGGGCTTGGCTCGCGTTGGTCCTGAGTGTTGAATGCTGAGGTAACACCTGTCTGTCTGCAGCTGTGTCCTGGATGAGATGGACTTCTCAGGGATGGACCTCGACGACGCTCTGAGGAAGTTCCAGGCTCAGATCAAAGTTCAGGGTGAAGCGCAGCGGGTGGAGCGGCTGGTGGAGGCCTTCAGGTACTGAACAGCTGGGCGGAGGACGCGGTGAGCTGATGAGTCGTGGAGCTCCTGATGGTTTGTGTCACACCTTCTCTCTCTCTCCAGTCAGCGGTACTGTGTTTGTAACCCGGTGCTGATCCGGCAGTTCCAGAATCCAGACACCATCTTCATCCTGGCCTTCGCCATCATCCTCCTCAACACGGACATGTACAGCCCCAACGTCAAGCCAGAGAGGAAGATGAAGCTGGAGGACTTCATCAAGAACCTGCGGGGTCAGTCAGTCCGTCGATCCTCCTCCTGTGATCAGACGTAGAACCAGAAGTTAAAGAGCAGAAACGCTGCAGCTCTTCATCGTCGCCATCAGTCAGATTCACTGAAAGCTGATTTCCAGCTTCAAACATTCAATTAATGTTCAGCTTATTTCATTTATCAGATGAGCTTTTATATTCACTGGCAGCCGTTCTGGGAAGTCATCAGCACTTCAGCGAAGCTGTCAGAGAGAACTCTGAATGTGAAAGTATCACACCTCAGTAAATTTGATATACTTGTACTTTACTTTATTTATACTTGTACTCCAGGACAGTTCAGAGGCAGATATTGTCCTTTTTACTGCATTTAATTTGTTTCATAACTTCAGTTACTTTGAAGATTCACATTAATAATAAAATAGATAATAAATAAAAAGTAATCAACAAATTATTTCTGATGTATTATTATGGATAAAGGTTTTATTGATCACTTGGTGAAACTCACCACCTACCCAGTGGTACATATACTACAAGTACTTCACTACCTGCATCATTAAAGTATTAATGCATCAGTAATTATGCTCCTCATTTTTACTTTTTGTGCTCTAAGTATCTCTTCATGCTAGTATTTTTGTAATTTTACTGCAGTTTTGAATGCAGGACTTGTACCTGGAGCAGAGTAATTCTACACTGTGTGTGTATCACTGCGTTTTTCTTCTGAATCATTCTTTCTTCTGCCATCAGATGATTATTGATCCCAAATCTAAAGGGAAAATCAAATCAAACCTAGTGTAACTCCAGCTGGATGGCATCAGTCAGCTTCTGTTTGTGCCACATTACATTTCACCTGTGAAACCCGGTGTGCTTCCTCAGGTGTCGATAATGGTCAGGACATCCCCCGGGACCTGCTGGTGGCGATCTATGGGAGGATCCAGAAATGGGAACTGAGAACCAACGATGACCACGTGTCTCAGGTCCAGGCAGTGGAGAGGATGGTGGTCGGCAAGAAGCCTGTAAGACCCTCCGGCATCTCTAACAAACCTTAAAATCTGCAAAATCTTGTAAGATTTCAAAACTCTTTTGGGCACGAGGAGCCAAACGGGCCTGAACGCACCGTCCAGACCTCCGTCAGGCAGGCTGCTCCTTCAGAGGCTCTTAATGTTGATGTCTCACGTAACATCGGAGACTTTGAACATAACACACAGGCAGCAGAAGGCCGACTGAAATAGTCGACCAATGGCAGCCTTAAGCCGGCAGCCTCCTTCCTGTGAGTCAGACTGCAGAATTATACTGACTGCATCATCACAAGAGAGAAAACTAAAGGAGGCCAGACTCGCTGTCGACCCCTGGACTCCTGCTCTAATGCAGCTGGACCGACAAACATCACATTTTGAGCTCCATCACAGAATAAAGTCCAGTTTCTGCTGTCACGTAAACATTTCAGCATCTCCTTGTTTGTGCTCAGACTTGTCTCATGATTAATTAAAATTAAACACACACACGCACACACACCTAACATGCTTCTGCATACATCATACAGACATGTTGCTGGGGTGCACAGTATTACAGGATCCCACAAAACAAGAAAACCGGAGTCCTCGTGGGGTCGTCATCTGTCTTTATGTCTTTATGTAATCCCAAAACCTGTCCCAGGGGGTCACCCCCTCCCCCGTCATCATGTGTCTTCATTGCACAGACCCATTCTTCCACCTGTGGAATTTCTGATGCCTTCCAGTGTCTTAAAACGACTCGACAAGCTGCTGTTGTACCCACTGAAGTTACAGAGACATTACGTTTGGTTATGCTGGGTAACTGAGATTCATCCCCCAGTGTTATACACCTTTTCAACTTCTTAACTTGTCATTACATTCACAACCTATGTAAGACTTGTTTATATGGGCAAGATTAATAGCTCAATATTATACATATGCATACACACACACATATATATATATATATGTATGAGGTAGTCAAAGCGATGACTCATGCAGGAAACTTTCTTGTGCTGTTATTTATCACAGATAATTCTTCATGTGTGAAACCAAAAGTAACCTTTGTTTCTGAATTACATTAAAGGAATAACACTTACCAGAATGACACTGTGTGTGTGTGTGTGTGCGCGTGTGCGTGTGTGCGTGTGTGCGTGTGTGTGTGTGTGTTGCAGGTGCTGTCCCTGCCTCATCGCAGGTTGGTGTGCTGCTGTCAGCTGTTCGAGGTTCCAGACCCGAACAGAGCTCAGAGGAGTGGCGTCCACCAGAGAGAAGTCTTCCTGTTCAACGACCTGCTGATGGTAATCACGCACGCTTTGTGTGTCACTGTGTGTGCGTGTGAAGGTGTGAGTGTGTATCGCCGTCAGCCTTTTAGCTTGTTTCACACACTCACACCGTCCCTTTGTGTGTTTGTGTTTCTGCACTCTTTTGGACCAAGTTTAGGTTCAGTTCTCAGAGGATTTTCTCTCAGGGGAGATAAAGTGATTGTGCGTCACCAGAGAGACGCTTTATCCCATAATGCTCTGGACCTGTTTAATGCCGCGCTCCAGAAATGTCTGAAAGTCTGACGTCGTATTAGAGGAAATGCAAATACACGCAGACTTAAGCAGGAAACCCAGGCGGGATTTGTCAACAGGGTTCACCCGTCACGTCTCGTGTTCAGTGATTCTCTGAAAAACAAAAGAAAGTGTGTGTTGAATCGGTCGTTTCAGGCTGAATCCTGATGGAACGATCGACGGACCTGAAGAGGTCTGAGCACATGTTAATGACTCAGTTCCTTCAGAGCTGCGCTAATCAATGTGTTTTACATTAACGCTGACTCAGACGTCTCCATGCATCCTGACAGTTTGTTTGTCGTGATGAACCCACAGGACTCCGCTTCCTGCTCCAGCCTCTCGTGGCTCTCAGTTTTGGTTTTAATGGTACATTCAGTGTTGTGCTTCAGCCTCTTTTCGGCCGCAGCGGGCACCGTGTTCAGCAAACAAGCTGTGATAAAACCACTGTACGCCAACTGCACGCCTCCCTGTCATTACTGCGCCTGAACACAGACATAATACACGAATACATAACACATAAACAAACTGCTGCGATCAGCGCAGCTCGCTGAGGCTCCTGGTCTCATTTAGGAGCAGCAGTAATCCAGAGTTTTATCTGTTTTCAAAGCTGCAGAGCAAACAGGAGCCAATAACAGCAAATACGACATGTTTGCATCCAGCTGGGTTCACCATCACCTGGTGGAGGATCTCTACATGCGCAGGACGGCCTGGCGTTCACGGGGTCAATGCGATACGAAGGTCACGTGAAGGTCAGGGCAGGCGACGTGAACCAGCTTCATGTGGATCAGCTCATGAATCGTGAAGCAGCAGCGCTCCGACTGAAGCTCGGATTCAGTGATTTAAAGCACGTTACAGTGACTCTGACTGAGCTTTCAGCGTGAATTCATTATTACCGGATCATTTTTAATTTATTCACAGAGTGACAGAAACAAGTGGAGGGAAGTGTGTTCAGTTTATGGAGGAAAGACTTTAGAAACATCTCACCTGGAAATGAACAAAAGAAACAAATGAAGATAATCAAACGCTCCCTCCTCCTTCGTCTCCTCTTCCCTGTCTCTTCTCCCTCCTGCCATGACTTTTTTCTCTCCTCCTCCTCCTCCTCCTCCTCCTCCTCCTCCTCCTCAGGTGACAAAGATCTTCCAGAAGAAGAAGACCTCAGTGACGTACAACTTCAGACAATCATTCCCTCTGTTGGACATGCAGGTCCACACCTTCCAGAACACCTGTAAGTCCTGCTCGCTCTCTCTCCGTCCCTCTCTCTCTCTCTCTCTCACTGTCTCCGCCTCTCTCGTCCTCTCTCCGTCTCCTCTCGTCCATCTGCTCCGTCCATCTGTCTCAGCCTCTATCCATTTTATTTTTTATCTCTCTATTTCTTTCTTGCACTTGCTCGACTCTATTTTTACCCTGCAGTCAGCAGGCCTGCTGAAAGGCACACATGCAGATATACATGCGCACACGCACACACACCACAGACACACACACACACACACACACACACACACACTCTGACACAGATGCTAGCAGCCACTTACAGTGTGCGTCCGTGTCTCCAGAGTCTGGCGAGGACCTGACGTGTCCTGTAGGTTCAGGTGTTTCCTGGCTTTGTGCAGAACACACCTGTGAGGATGAAGCTGCACATGAAACCAGGTGCTGAGTGTTTAGCAGCCGTTTAAAGTGACATTGAACTCACAGCCGACGCGACCGAAGCGACGCCCGGGGGCGCAGGAGGCGCTCATACGGAACCTGTGTTTGCAGGAGGCGCCTTCAGATGAGCAGCGGTCGGGTTGGTGAGCGCCTCGAGGCTGCGGCAGCTTATTTTTGAGTCCAGGAGCTGTGAAATCCTAACTAGTGCGCCGCAGCTTGTTCAAAGCGCCGCGCTCAATTTTACTCTTGAAACGTGCACCAAAAATCGGAGACTCTGTCCCACTTGGAAATGTTCTCGACAATCTGTTAATAATCACTTGGCAAAACATGACGTTGCTTCGCTCTCCAATTACTGAAATTGCTCTGCGTCTGCCAGCCTTGTCGTTTAGCGCGAGGCACCGTCGGCGTGCAGGAGTGTCGGCGCCGCTCCACTGAAAACACCGGCAGCACATTTCAAAGAAGCGCAGTGGAAGCATATCACAGGATTTCCTAAATATATGACTGTCAATCTGAAAACAAGGCTGCTGCTTAGCTGGATTCCTCTAAACATGACTCACTCAACCGACACATTTTTCAATAATGATGTTAACACAATCGTATACAGAGTCGTGTGTGTGTCTGAGCGTGTGGGTGTGTGTGTGGTTTCCAAGCCTCTATTTCAGCAGAGAAGAATTGGCTCTCGGTCGTGTGCGGCAGATTGGAGTTGGTGGTGTTTCAAATCTGCCTCGGCACCTGTTAACAGGCTGCCTCGCTCCGAAGAGTTCAGCTCCAAAATCACATCCCCGCCATTTTCAGGTGGAGGTGGATGAACAAACAGCCCACAGGATGATGGCTGCCCTGAGACTCGGGTCCTGTTTTAACCCCGTGAAGAGCAGCTGGACGTCTTCCAGTGGAGCAGACGTCCAAACAGCCATCAGTGATGCTGAAGCTGCCAGCGCGCTCCATCAGAGCTGCTCTCAGATGGTCGATGGCCTCCACAGATCCAAAGGGGTCTGGTCTTCTGTCCTGATTGGAGAAACAAATGACCAATCAGAGCTCTGAAGGTGGAAAAATGGCCTCAGATTAGTGATAAACACAGACGAGATTGATGCGAATGTACAGTTGATGTAAGTCAACTCAGATCCCAAAGTTTCCATGAATACCAAATCTGTCCGGCTGAATTTTGAGGAAATGACGACTGAATGATTCAGAACATCCAGAATATTCTCACCTCACGTCACCTGGCATCAATAAAACACTTGATAAAGGGTAATAAGTACATGTAGGCCTGTGATATTGTTAGAAGGTTTGGAGTAAGATGCATTTAGCATCTTTCAACGTTCCTGGAAACACTTTAAACACTCTCACTGTACACTGACAGCTGCTGCAGTCTGAAGCAGCTTGACCTCATTTCTGGAATTTGATTGGCCGCATGAGGCGTCAGTCATGTGCGCAATCGGTTTCAATTGGCTCGATCTTCACGCAAAAGAAAAGGCACTTCCTCTCAACTCAGACTCTTATTGGCTACTGTTGGCTGTGGACGTGACATGGAGGAGAGGTGTCAATCAAAAGGTCGGGGTGCGGCGGCCACTTTGAGATCAACGCCTTCATGCTCACTGGAGTTGTAGCAGAGAAAACGTGCACGTCTGCAGAGATGAAACAGCTCTCTGTGGATTATCACAGCGTTTGACTGGACGGGCCGACAGGACCTTCGTCGGTGTAACCGGACTGATTTTGTGTTACGGTCAGCGGATTGCTGTGAGACGTCAGCTGATAGTTTGTTTGTTGATTGTACCTGCTGTTGTGATTGTATCTTGAAAAGGCTTCCATCACTCGAATCGCATGAGTCTCAGCTTTCTAACGATGCGCGGCGTCAGCTCGCTCACAAACATGGCAGCTGCTTACTCAGACGTCCAGCTCGGCGTTTCGAGCGGAGCAGGAAGCTGAATGTGAGGGTGTTAAATGAAAATAATTAGAACCATTTCCATGGATGGAATCGGTCTCTCTATGAGCCTCCGCTCAGATTCTGGTGTCCAGATTCAGTTTCAGCTCCGCTCGGTTCTGTTGCATCACATCTCATTACATTGCATCACGTTACGAGGTCAACACTCTTCAGCTGTTAGTGATTATTTGTGGGCTCGTCGGCGTCCGGGCTGACAGCGCGGTCAGCGCGGCCGCTCTTTAGTTTGTTGGTTGTTTTTGTTTAGCTGTTGTTGTTGTTGACAGTTCTGCCTCTCCAGTTGGAGCTAAATGGGACTTGGCAGACTGTGGCGNGGGTTGTTACAGGCGTTCCTGGTCCCCAGAGGATGAATCTCGCTGAATTTGGTGACCTCTGACCTTCCCTCCATCACCACTGTGAGGCTGACGTGGTGATGAGTGAAACAACGTTCATGTCTCTGTCAACATGGATTCAATTCAGCACTTTGAATCAGGACTTAATACCTGAGAGCTAATAGATAAGATAAGATAAGATAAGATAAGATAAGATAAGATAAGATAAGATAAGATAAGATAAGATAAGATAAGATAAGATGAGATGAGATGAGATGAGATGAGATGAGACTTTATTAATCCCCTGTAGGAGAAATTAGGGCATTACAGGCAGCAGCAACAGTATCAGGAATATAAAAAGAGACAAAGAAGAGAATAAAAAATAGAAAATAAAATCTATATTTTCTATCTATCTACATATATATGTATATTCTATACGGGGGGTGCATGAGAAAATGATATTGCTGTTGGGAAAAAGATTTAAATTGCAGATGGATTAAGAACAGCGTTTTTCACTGTTACACAGTATACAAAAAATATTATATTAGTATTTCATCAACCTCAGCTGCACTTTGTTTTAGTGCGTTAACAAATGTTAACACACGTGTGTGTGTGTGTGTGTGTGTGTGTGTGTGTGTGTGTGTGTGTGTGTCGCTCAGACTACCCTCATGGTATCAGACTGACGTCAGCGAATCCGGGGGGAGAGAGGAAGGTGCTGATCGTCTTCACGGCTCCGAGCCAGCAGGACCGAGCGCGCTTCACCTCCGACCTCCGAGAGAGCATCGCAGAGGTGCAGGACATGGAGAAGTACAGGGTGGAGTGTAAGTGTTCCTGCAACAGTACTGCTAGTAATGCAGTAGTAGTAGTAGTAGTTGTAGTACCCGTCATAGTATCAGCAGCTTATAGCAGTGGTTGGACGCAGGTCCAGTAGTTCTCGGGGCAGAAGCTGCTGTGGTAATAACCTCGGCAGTAACAGGAAACTTAAAGTAGTAGTATTTAACTTGTAGTATTCTAGCGTTAGTAGAGTTGTATATACAGTAGTCCTTGCAGTAGTATCAGTAATAGTAATGGCAGATGTAGTGGTACCAATAGTTACTGCAGTAATAGTATGACTGGTAGCAGCATTAGCATTAGCATTAGCAGTAGTGATAGCAATGATATTCATAACAGAAGCAGTAGTAGCAGTACTTGTACTGCACCAGAAATGTTTCTGTCACTCAGCAGTTATTTTCACTTAATTTCCCTTTATGTTTTTCACAGTTGCTCTTAATGTTTAATGACACTGGCCACTTCCTGTCTGTGTTTCAAATTAAAAGCCTAGGAAGATGCTAGATGGAAGTATTCAAGTCAAGTATAAGTACATCAACTTTGTACTGAAGTACGGTACTTGAGGAAATGTGCTTAGTTACATTCCTCCACTGAGTAGTAGTACTAGTAGCAGCAGTAACAGTAGTTCTAGTAACATCAGCAGTCATAATAATAGCTGTAGTAGTAGTAATACTCGCATCAATAGTAGTTGTAGGTAACATACAAGTAACATTGTAGTCAAAGTATTACAGTACTATTAGCAGTTGTAGTAATCATAGCAGATGTAGTTGTGGTAGTTGTTCTACATGGAAGATCAGGGCCAGTAGAAGTAGTACTTACAGGAGTATTAGTTGGAACAATGTGCACCAGCAGTTTCTGTAGCAGTAGCAGTAGCAGTAGCAGTAGCAGTAGTAGTAGTAGTTTTCATAGTACTGACAGACGTTTCGGCGTTTACCTTCTCTTCCCTCCAGCTGAGCTCGAGAAGCAGAAAGGTGTGATGCGTCCTGGCGTGTTGACGGGGGGCGGACCGGGAGGAGGGGGCACGCCGGGGTCCAACGCCGGCGGCGGCCCCGTGAAGAGCGAGGTGGTGAACGGCACTCTGGGTAGGCCGAGCCTCGATGACACCTACGCCTCGGTGGATGGCCTCAAACGCACGGCGCTCAGCTCCTCCCTCAGAGACCTCTCTGAAACAGGTGAGCAGAGTACACGATCAGTCATGGTAGGTATTATAGTACAAGTACAAGTACACACCCTGACACGTGAGCGCTGTACTGCATGTTTTCCCCTGTAGAACAACAGCACACACGTTTGTTGGAAGCCTCTGAGACGTGACTGAAACTCTGAAAATGGGATATTTTACCGTTCCTGCTGTAACGCTGCAGATTTCTGTGACTCAGAGTGAAGCTACATCTGTGCTCTTATGCAACCGATGAAATAGTGATGAAATCTGAAATGGTAATAAATACAACAAGACGGAAGTCTGACGCGCCGTGATGCTCTGTCGCCTCCTACTGGACGACGACAGTAAATACAACGTGAAATATAAATGATTTTACTGCTGAAGCTGCACTTTATGGATCACTGCAGCTGATTTCTGATGCTGATCACTAACATCCCATCAATATTATCATGTTTATGAACCAACATCAGGGTCAGACTCACGCTGTGTTACAGGAAATCACAAATAAAAGTCCTAAATTTGAAATGCCACTTAAATGGCAGTATGTACGTACTGAAGTACAGTACTTCAGTAAATGTACTTACATTCCACAACTCAAAGTGTTTAAATAGCTCATGGTTTTAGGACACATGCGTCTCATGTCTGCAGCATCTCTCGTCTTGAGGGGTTTACATGTCAGAACAGATTTTAACGCTGCCTCATTCTGATTGGGTGACAGGGAAGCGAGGTCGTAGGAACAGTGTGGGGTCATTGGACAGTACCATCGAAGTAAGTTTGGTGGGGGCGGGGAAAGCATGCGTGATGTGACCTCCCAGCATGCCTCTGCAGCTCATCGCGGACGTATTTCTGCCTGCATGTTTGTGTGGTTCATGAGAGCTGAGTGTGTGGGACGTCCTCGTCCTCGTGTCCTGTGACGCGTCCTCGGTGTTCAGGCTGAAACGTGCGACTGTCTAGACAGTCCAGAAATAGTTTGACAGTAGACACGCAGCAACAGTCACACCTGACGTGAACAAAGCAGGTATGTTGCCGAGCGTGTCCACCAGGACGCCGTCGTTTGTCTCTGTCCGCTTCACTCATTCTTCTCATTTCCTGCATGTCTGTCCTGAAATCTGCTTGTTTAACTCAGTGAAGACATGAAGTTTAAGGTGTCCAGCAGCCGTTGATTCCAGACTCAAGACGCGAGTTTACTTCTAAAAAGCTTCCCGTTAACGAGCAAAATAAAAATTTAAGGCTCAAAATGCGAACGTCCTGCGGCCATGACAGCAGCTCTGCGATGATTCAACGATGTTTTTTAGCCAGCTGCTAAAATGCTAACAGTGACGAGGCTAACGTGTAGACATGCTAACATTTGCTAATTAGCAGAAAATTACAGCTGAGGCTGTTGGGAATTGAAAATCTGACCTGACGATGGCACTAGATGAAAATTTGAGGGGACACCAAAGCTGTCGCAGTTCGTCCTGAGAAGAACACGAATGTCTGAAGGACATTTCAAAGCCCTCCGTCCAATCACTGCAGAGACATCTGAGTCTTGACCAAAGTAGAACAGTGAAGTCTGAGGTCAGATCCAACGGTTTAGTGAACGCACCAACAAGTTTTCGAGTTTTCGAGCCGTCCCTGATCTTCAACACATCACCATCCTGTGATGAAAACACGGCTTTGACCAAAAACATAAACCCGCTGAAATGAGGGGAAATCAACAGCTGCAAAACCTGTAAAGCCTCTGATCTGCTCATTTTAAAATAAACCGTGGTCTGCTTCTGAACTTCATTCTGTCTCCACCCTCTCGTGTCAAACTCTTCCTCCTCCCTCCTCCTCCTCCTCTCAGGGTTCCATTATTAGCAGCCCTCGGCCTCATCAGCAGCGCCCCCTGCCTGCTGGAGGTCTGTCCTACAGCCCCATGATGGTCCCTTCGTCTCCAGCAGCCTACCGGCCACACCGCCCTACTCAGAGCCCCGGTACAGGGGTGGGGGGTGGGCCGGGGCTCTGTCACAACCAGGGGGGGTCCACCACCTCCCCACTCGTGAGCGGGGGAGGGGTTGGGGGCGGAGGAGGGATGGCGGGTGGGGGAGGCCCGACTGGCGGCGGCCTGCTGGGGAATTTCTTCGGCAGCCGCAGAGGCAAAGTTCCTGGTCCCCTGACGATGACGTCGCCG
>JBBMOE010000024.1:8590281-8602781 GCA_037975065.1 Chaetodon trifasciatus
CAGCGTCCACCCACTTCATTTTCGCCACCCCGCCGCCCCAGACACCCTCGGCGCGCCTCGTCAGCCAGACGCCCCCGCAGCCCTACGGACCCCAGTACCCGCCCCTCAGCTCTATCCCGCCTCCCCCTCCGCACTCCCCCTTACCTCCCCCTTCGGCCGGCCCGCTCTCCCTCCACCCAGGGGCGGGAGGAGGCCAAGGGGGAGGCCCCAAATCGAAACCTGTCAGCCGGATCAGCACGGTCGTGTGAGGAGGCAGAAGCCAAGGGCGGTGGTCCGCCACCCCGCAGCGAGCCAACGGGGGGCGGTCGTGAGAGGGAGTAGGAGGGGGAGGAGGAGAGGAGGAGGAGGAGGAGGAGGAGGAGGACAAGTGCAGGTGTATCGAAATGGCCGCCTAGTGAGGAGGAGAGCACTGAGGGCAGGGAAGAGGAAATTACTCAGTCTGTGTTATTTTCACATCCACTTCCCCCACAAGTAGAGCAACTCTCACATCCTGGACGACGCTCGCTGGGACACCTGCACATGGAGAACACAAACCCCCGCTGATCAAAACCTCCCACCGTGTCCTCCCACCTTGATCAAAGTCTCCTCCTCTTCCCTCCACGGTGCCCTTCAGAGGTGGCCTGGGACTCCAGAGGACACGTGTCCATTGACAGAGGACGTCTTTGTGTCATATCGTGAGTGAGATTTGTGAGTCGCTTTAGTGGACAAATGGTTCCGGGACCAGACGTGAAGGGAACAGTGCCTGTTATGTGCAGAGTTGTCTGATTGGACAGAGAGCGCGATGAGTCCTTTGACTGTATTCCAAAAATCACACTCGTCTTGCACCACTTTGTTTTCCGCACAAAAACTCGTACCATTGTTTTGGTTGTTGACATATTACAAGCCATGAGGTGTTGCTGAGAAGCAGAAGTGGTTCGCATTAATATGGTGCAGTTTGTGTCTTAGACAGGCGTGCATGACCTGTGCAATAGCTAATGAGTGTCAGTGTGTCTATGGTGAAAATTCTATATGCAGGGGGAGGGATTTGTTGTAATTTAAAGCCCCAATCCAGCATTTATTTGACCATAAAAAGTGCATTAGTGAAGGTTACTGAAGACTTTCCACATGGACAATAAACTTTCTATAAGCCATCATAAACACAGAAACTACAGGTGTCTTTTTACCTTTAGTGTTTTGCAAAAATGACTAAAAGCCTTTTGTGTTTGTGGATTACAGGGTTTCATCAGGAGGCATGACGTCGTGGTTTTGGATTGGGACTTTAAAATGGGGGTGGTTTACGCTCGATGTTGTAATTTTCCCAGTAATTTATTCTTGTGAAAGGAGTTTTATTTGATCCTCAGCAAGTTTCCCCTTGATATTTAAAGATAGAAGCCCAAGTTTCTCAGAAATGATGATAAATGTCAGCTGTGTTTCATGCTCCATGTTGTTCGTGACCTCTGTGTTGCCAGAGAGGGAGATTATGCTGAAAGGTGCCAAACAGGGTGCAGTCCGGCCTGACTGCCTGTGATGAAGCCGGGGAGCAGCAGTACCTGAACACAGTCATGAAAGAGTTAACGTCAGGTCACATTAAACGAGACCTTCTTGTAATGTAACTCTGCACATTTCTCAACAGGTTTAGATCTGGAAATGTTACCTGAACTGGGCGGGAAATGAAAAATAAAAAGGATGTATTCACATCCGAACAAAGACTCCATCACCACCGTGTGAGGGTGTTCAGCTGACGGATGTCTGCAGCTGTCTGAACAACATGCAGCCGCCTCTGCCAATTCAGAGAAACCATTCAGAGAAAATTAGAAAAGTACAAATAAAAGGAGACCCAGCAGGAAAGAGAGGAACAGATAGCAGAAGTGCACATGGAGTCAGCTGACGCACATGAACAGCATTTATGGATTTGGAATAAGGTCAAATCTCCGAAACCAAAATGTAGAGAAAACCAAACGTTCCCAGTGACGTCAGGACTGATTGCACCTCTTGTTATTTCTTGTCAGTTGTTGAAAGCTCAACAATCAGTTTCTCATTATTTTTAAAATAATAAATGATGTTTTTGTGCTGCTTACATTCATTATTTTCAGACTGTTAGCCGAAGATAACGGTTTGATATCTCAGCCTCACTCTGTCACTGTCTTTAGAAAAGACATGTTGGTCCACTGATGTCACGTTTAGGCCTGTTTTGACTCCATGCTGAAACCATGTAGAACTTCTAATTGAAGAAGGCTGATTATTAGAGATAATGAGAAATGATAATCACAAAACTATGCTGAATCTCTTCAGACAAAGCTACATGAAGTCGTTATCAGCAGCTGCAGACTGACGTCAACCAGTGTTCAGCTGATGAAACAAGATGGTTGATTTCCCGCCCAGTCCAAACTCTTATTTTCTCTCAGTGGGATGTGAGATTTCAACACTTCCGATGACCTTAAAGGTGAACAAAGTTTGATCCCACTTTCATTACTTCTATTGCAAAATGGAGACTAAGGTGCCTTCAGACGGAGGGATGATCCAATGTGAAATGATGGTGAATGACCAGCTTGGAATATGAAGACAATTCATCATCTACACCAGTAATATATTGATTGATTGTATCCATTCACAATAACAGATGAAGCCATTTACTCCATTTTTAAAGTCTGGCTGAAGGACTGAGGCCATCCATCAAAGACATAAAGGAACCTGAAAACTGGACCTACTTTCATCCTGGAGGACTCCTGGAGTCCATCACATCATGCAGCGAAATATTCTTAAACAAACTCACTTTTACACATTATTTTTGCACTTTGAGTTAAACCTACCATACGAGTGTTAACGTGTGTTTTCTCTTTCTCTCCACTCGATCGAGATCAGAGGATGTCAGGGCAGGAAGCCCATGATGGCTGGTAGAAAGTTCCTCCACCACTGAACTGTTTCGCCAGCCACGCGTCCTTTTTGACTTGAAATAAACCTCTCAGTGCTGGTTGCTTTCCCGTCGAAGTGGCTGGTTTAGTCAGCCTCATAGACACATTTACCAGCGTTTAACTGGTGGATGATGGGAAATTCTGCTCATGTTCTGAATGCAAACATTACTGACACATTTTCAGTTTCCTTGTGATTACGTGAATGCGCCGACTGTAGATATTAACTGTACAGTGTGTTCTATTTTCAATGGGGCCAACAGCGTTGATCTGTAACTAAGGTTCAGAATTGCTTGAATTAACAAAATGTATGCTCTAAAAACCAAAAGTTCTTCAGGCTATTTGACCAACTCCGGGTTCCTCAGTAGAAAAACAAAACAATAAAAATCCCTTAAATGTTTTTTGTAAAAGCCTTTTGTGTTGGAGGTTTGTGGAAACGCCGTCATGGATTATAATCGGTTGACGGAGTTCCTCAGGGAACCATCTTGGGTCCCCTGTTGTTTTCAATCTGAAGAACCCCTTTGACTTTTTAGAGTGTGCTACTGATATTATTATCAATATTGTTGTGTGACAAGCTTCTACTAACCTAACGTACTCCTTGGGCTGTTTTGTAATTTTAGCATTTTTAATTTTGTTATGTGCTTTCGAGTGTGAGATGATTTTTTTTCTTTTCTGATTTGAGCATCTTATGGAAATACTAAAACCTTTTTCATTTTTAATGTTTACAACAAACCAAGAATTTTCTGTGACTAACATACAACTAATATGTTCTAATCTTTTAATACAGACTGTGATGATTACTTTCATTCATCCCTGCATGCTTGCGCAAACACACACCTGTGAATCATCAAACAGCCTCTCGCCAACCTTTTAATGGAAACACTTGTGCTACTAAACAACCTTTAAAAACCACACAAACAAACTATACATGCTGAGCTGCTAGGAATCCTGGACCGTCGGGTCCCCATTGTGCATCTACAGTCACCGACAGAAACACTTTGCCCCTTCGCAGGAGCCGCACAGTGAGTCCAGGTCCAATCCAGACGAAAACACCTGGCAAAATAACAAAGTTCTCGAGGAGCACTGGATCAAACCTACCTCGTAAGGGATTACAAAACATTTCACGCCGTTCCACTGCGTGCCCAAGTTCAATCAAGCGCATCCTCACTGAAGTTCCCATTTTAAAGCTCCATGCCCGAGCTTCTGCATGCCGTGAACCACAGATGGTATCTACTTTACATTACTGCCAAACCTTTTTCAAATCGTGCCTCAGTTTTGAAATTGGCTTCCTTCCTCCAGGCAGACTTTGGTTTCAGCGTCACTTTCTGCAGACAGATAATCCAACGCTGTCAGCATTTGTTCGGGGTCCAGGCACCGTGTCACAGTGTTTGACTGCAGGAGGATGTCTGAGGCTGAGCACGTATTCAGCCACGGTCTCGGCCTCCTGTTGAATCATTCTGACTTTGGTTCTGAGTTGCGTTGTGTGCTTTGACCCCAGTTTACACACTCTGACGTCATCTTACCGTTATTTGTGGCAGTGTTTTCAACAAAAATAAGTATGGGCTGTTTTGAAATTTGACACTCAGTTGCAGAACAACAGTGTACAACCGTGTAAATGCACCAAAAACCCATGTTTGCTCGTTCTATTAATTTTGGGTTTCTCAGTTTGCTGACCACAAAGCTCACCAGTGCGATACTTGAAACAACCAACAGTAGATTCTCAAATGAGAGGCAAATTTACTTTGATGGATTATCTTACCTGCTACTGAATGCGAGTCTCTGTGAGTAGATTTTCATTGAAATGAAGTCAATAGCTGCCTGGATGGTAGGAAATCAGTGTAAATGTATGGCATGGTTTGCAGAAGTAATGTACTGTAAATGCAGTTTAATATCATGCAAAAACCCAGGTATGGTCCTTAAATGCTCTATTTAAATATGTTTTTTCTGCCCGGGTCTGCTCTCCACTATCGGTTTGCATGTGGTATTTATTACAGTATCTGCACTGAATGAAACTGTATTATAAACATGAATGTACATAACCATCGTTATATGAAAAATAATGCGAGTACTCACTTTGCTCCGCAGTGGGCAGTTTGTCTCCGGCTGAGTTTACTCCAGGAACAGAAGATCTGCTTTTTGACGCCAGCAGAAACAGATCTGGTCTGACTGCTGCAGGCAAAACAGGGAACATTTTAAAAAGTTAAGGCACCTCAGATCTGGTTCAGATAAAGTTAAAAATGCTGGATTCTTCTGTTCCGGTGTGAAGGCAGTCTGTACTGTGTGTATCTATATAAGGGCGATGGACCGGGGGTCTGAGTTGTACGTAACAACACAATGGACCGCTTTATGGAACAAATATTTCTTGTTTATAATGTAGAGCAAAGAGAGACTGCAATAGTCCTTGTAAAATTGTACGAGTACAGTGTCAAATATGTGTCAACAGAGACGACATTATTTTAAAAATTATGTATGGAAATTTTAGCTGTGTATATAAATATATATTACTTGTACTTTGTTTTTGAAATTGCAGAGATATGGAAAAAGTGGAAATATTTATTGCTCTAAAGATATAAAAAAAAATCTGTTCATGTTGATGGAAAGACGTGTCCTGTTTTGTTTGAGTGGCACACACACACACACACACACACACACACACACACACACAGCAGTTTGACCTGATGACTTCAGATGTTCTGTTTAGTGCTTCAGAAGCAGCATTGTGAGAAGTTTACCAAAAATCACAAGTTTCAAGGGAAGTTAGGATATGGTTAGCCTAGCTTAGCATAAAGAAGCAGGTGGAAACAGATGGCTGGCTCTGCCCAAAATTCAAACATACACTTAAGAGCACTTCTTCAACACAGAAGACAGGATTCAGGATTCTCTCCTTACAGATAGAGTTAGAATGAAACTAGAAAGGAAAGAAAAGAGGAAGAAACATATATATAAAAGCAATATAGAAACCAAAGTATTTATACTAAGAATATATATATATATACACACACACACACACACACACATATATATATACGTATGTATGTGTGTGTGTATATATATATATACACACACACACACATACATGTATATGTATATATATGTGTATATATATGCTTCTACTTCCAGTTCCCTGAGCAGTTTTTGTCAGATTCCAATGCAACAATTGTTCAGAGAACCTTCAACATGTTCTATAAACTCGACACGTGTAGCAGGGTCTTCATACAGAGGGGGGCTGTGTGCACATCCTGTCTTGTATCTCAGGGCAGGCGCAGGCTGAAAGATTCAGTGGAGGAAAAAATGCAGAGTGTCTGCTCACTGGATTATCAGTAGATCCCCCTGAACACAAACACCGTCCGACACAAGAGAAATCCTCCCACATGAGACCAGCAGGTGTCACTGTATCTCACCTGAAGCCATCCACACTCCAACTAAGCGCCTTTAATTTGAAAGGTGAGATTTGATAACGGCTGGTATGATATGATGTTTTTATTCTAACGTTACTTTTTATTCCACCACTTGCTGCACTTCTGTCCATGATATATAATATAACGCGTTAGGGAATTGAATTTGACTTTATTAAAGCTCCACAAAAATACGTTTTATTTTGTAGTTTTTTCTGTATCTCCTGTCACGTGTTTCCGCTTGGACAGGAAGTGCTTCATTTCTTATACACTGCGGGACGTGTGTGTCGTGTCGCTAATTCTCAAAGTTCATAAATGTGGTAAGATACGTGACATTTTTAACCATAAAACTGTGAATAATCTGACAAACCTGCAACTCGTTGACGTCTGTAAAACAAACCGGCGTCGTTGAAACAAACGGTTCGTAGAAACAGTTTAAAGACGAAAGAGGAACTAGCTTAACTAGCCCAGTTAGCGGGCTAGCGTCTTTAGCCAACTTTCTATTCAGGGAAACGGGCTAATGCTAACGTTAGCTAGCTGTTGTTAAATGAAGCTCGGTCAGATGTTAGTAGCGGTTAGCTTAGGTACAGTTGGTTCTTGTTAAACTAACGGTCGCAGCTTCATCGGTGCCTGGTTGTCGTGTGTTGGTTAGCCGCTCTTCAGGCCCTCTGCTGCCGCTAACAGGTCAGTTCATTATCAGAAGTTAATGTGTCACTGAGGCTGGACCGTGTGAACAGTGTGTAGATCATATCAGCACGGAGCGTCGTGCTGTGGAGTGTTGTCCGTCTTTGTTGACCTGGTGTTTGGACATCTTAACCTGATCAATTAATCCAGGTGTGTTCACCTGCTCCTGATTGGCTGCGGCTCATGGGACCTGTATTTTGGTTCTTCCTCGTTTGTCACCTGGCTGCTGAGACACTGCAGGTGTCTTTGGGATTAAAGTCCATCACTCGAGCCGCAGTGCTGCACACACATGTTTCCTAAAGATAAATACAAGGTGACCTTTGAAACATCCAGAAGGTCCTTGAACGGCACTCACTCCTGTTCTGGAGGTATGGTCTCGCAGCGTCAAACTCTGCACGTTCATCGTTCTGCACAGTGAAGCTCAAACACTCAACAGCAGGAACAAGAAGAAAAAGACGTTTTTCGGCGCGTCATTGGTGACTCAAAGCCGTCTTCCTCCCTCAGATCGTCGCCCGTCTGTGCTTCTGTCTGTTGGCTGGTTGAACAGAGAGCGATGGCCGGTCCAGAGCTCCTGCTGGACTCCAGCATTCGCTTGTGGGTGGTCCTGCCCATCGTCTTCATCACCTTCTTCGTCGGGATTATCCGTCATTACGTCACCCAGCTGCTCCACAGTGACAAGAAGGTGGACCTGGAGCAGGTGTCGGACAGGTGAGACAAGTTTGACCCGTGATAAACTCAGTAAACTCGCTCTCCTCTGTTTGTGTTTCCTGTCTGAACACTGTGTTTCTGATTGGCCACTAATCTGACGTTACGTCGGTGTTTCTGTTCAGCCAGGTGCTCCTGCGCAGCCGCATCCTCAGAGAGAATGGAAAGTACATTCCCCGACAGGTGAGCTCGCGCTCTCACAGAGATCGAACCTTGTAAACTTTTACATTTGTGTTTTTTGACTTCTTATGCCTCAGTGCCTGC
The DNA here is from genome assembly GCA_037975065.1 of Chaetodon trifasciatus. Lineage (NCBI taxonomy): Eukaryota > Metazoa > Chordata > Actinopteri > Chaetodontiformes > Chaetodontidae > Chaetodon > Chaetodon trifasciatus. Next base: position 8,598,218 of record JBBMOE010000024.1, read on the forward strand.
TTTTTGTAACCTGCTGGCTGTAACGACTAAATTTCCCCGGTGTGGGATCAACAAAGTCCTATCTTATCTTATCTTATCTTATCTTATCTTATCTTATCTTATTCAGTCTGATCAGAACCTGAACTGAAGAGCTCTGAGCTGCTGTGTGTTTTCTCTGTTTCAGTCTTTTGCGATGAGGAAACATTACTTCAACGACGCAGAGACCGGCTTCTTCAAGAAGGTCAAGAGGAAGGTCGTCCCCAAGAACCCCATGACAGGTGTGTGTGTGTGTGTGTGTTTGTGTGTGTGTGTTCACTGAGCCAAACAGCATCGAGTCACACTGAGCGGTCTCACGATGGCGGTCATCAGATCAGTACGTCAGCCCAGGTTTTCCTGTGAGCAGTCACAAACGAGGACACGTCTAAACTGTAATATTAAACAAATCTGAAGAAGTGAAACGCAGAACTCAGGTACAAACTGCTCAGTCACAGCTGGTGGAAGATGAAAGTCTGCTGACGTGCTGACCTGAAACAAAGCTGAAGTGACCTCCATGACACCGACCCAGCAGGGAGTCCAGGCTCGGTGGTGTCATTGATCACTGGCTCAGTGTTTGTTGGTAGTTGTTTTTATGGTGTGTGTGGATTTCAGAGGTTATATCCTGTGTTTCTGTTGTCCTCATTGAAGAAATGTAATGTAAAAGTAATGGTGTGTGTGTGTGTGTGTGTGTGTGTGTGTGTGTGTGTGTGTGTGTGTGTGTGTGTGTGTTGCAGACACCAGCATGTTGACGGACATGATGAAGGGAAACCTGACCAACGTCCTGCCCATGATTGTGATTGGTGGATGGATCAACTGGGCCTTCTCTGGATTCGTCATCAGTGAGTCAGAGTAAAGAATAGTCCAGTGTGTGTGTGTGTGTGTGTGTGTGTGTGTGTGTGTGTGTGTGAGAGGCCATGTTGAAGGAATCACTGCTTACAGTCGTAGTTTTGTTCAGTAAAGTCTGGATTATAAAAACTCATTGAGAGAGACTGAAGTTCATTCAGAGTTTCACAGATCGTCAGGAGTGTAAAGAATCTCCTGATGTCGCTCTGCTCCGCTCACATGAAGCCGTTTTTAATCCGTCACTGTTTGTTGACTTTTGCTCATCGTGTGTTTGTCGTCGTCATGCAGCAAAGGTGCCGTTTCCTCTGACCCTGAGGTTCAAGCCCATGTTACAGCGAGGGATAGACCTGCTGTCACTGGACGCCTCCTGGTACGAACCAACGCACTACACTTCACCAGACAGTGAACGCAACGCTTCACCAGACAGTGAACGCAACACTTCACCACACAGTGAACGCAACACTTCATCACACAGTGAACGCAACGCTTCATCACACAGTGAACGCAACGCTTCATCAGACAGTGAACGCAACACTTCACCAGACAGTGAACGCAACACTTCACCACACAGTGAACGCAACGCTTCACCACACAGTGAACGCAACGCTTCACCAGACAGTGAACGCAACGCTTCACCACACAGTGAACGCAACACTATACCAGACAGTGAACGCAACGCTTCACCAGACAGTGAACGCAACGCTTCACCAGACAGTGAACGCAACGCTTCACCAGACAGTGAACGCAACGCTTCACCAGACAGTGAACGCAACACCTCACCACACGGTGAACGCAACGCCTCACCAGACAGTGAACGCAACACTTCACCAGACAGTGAACGCAACGCTTCACCACACAGTGAACGCAACGCCTCACCAGACAGTGAACGCAACACTTCACCAGACAGTGAACGCAACACTTCTCCAGACAGTGAACGCAACGCTTCACCACACAGTGAACGCAACACTTCTCCAGTCTTTTCCTGTGTATGTGTCTGTTGTGTTTCAGTCACACTGTGTGTGTGTGTGTGTGTGTGTGTGTGTGTGTGCGTGCGTGCGTGCGTGCGTGCGTGCGTGCGTGTGTGTGCAGGGTGAGTTCGGCGTCCTGGTACTTCCTGAACGTGTTTGGACTGAGGAGCATGTACAGCCTCATCCTGGGACAGGACAACGGTGAGTCTTTGTCCGTCTGTCTGGGTCTTCTTCTGTGTTTTCCACACACGGTGGAACAGTTCAGGTCGTTTATCACGAGCAGAGATTTGATTGTAGTTTTTTGTGCATGAACAAACTTTTCTGATCCTCTGCTGCTAAACAGACTCCTGCAACCATGAAACAGTTCTCATGAACAAACTGAGACCAACGTTCTCTTTCTGATTTTAACCTGCCTTCACTCACAGCTGCTGACCAATCACGGATCATGCAGGACCAGATGACGGGCGCTGCCATGGCGATGCCCCCCGACCCCAACAAGGCCTTTAAGGTGAGACACCGTGTCCTCGGGGACATCGCGGCGGGACTCCTTCGTTGTTGAGGTTGTTTTCCTGGACTCAGTGTGTTTGTCTCCGCAGAGCGAGTGGGAGGCGCTGGAGATCGTGGAACACAAGTGGGCGCTGGAGAACGTGGAGGAGGAGCTGATGTCCAAAGACCTCAACTTTGGAAACTTCTTCAGCCAAGACCTCAAGTCCACCATGTTCTAGGACGAGGAGGACCCGCGAGCTCTGGAGCATCCAGGAACGTTTGTAGAACTCTGAGGAGGCGAGAACGTTCAGGTTCTACGAGCGTTCAGAAACTTCTGGAACACCGAACACACGAACGCTCTGAAGTCAGATGCTTCGCTCACTTCCTGTCTTTTTACGAGACACCGAATTCTGAAGTACTGCCTTCAGGAATGTACAGTGCAGTACTTCTTACTGAGAATACTACAGTGCAGTACTTAAGCGTATTCTCGTGGTGAACACAAAGCTACCAGATCTTCAAACGGTTTCTTCTTCCAGAGCTTTCCGACCCGCTGTGTCGTCAGCAATCGCTCAGATGTTTGGAGTCTTTGTGTGTTCAGTGTTCCAGAAGACACAATCCACACACTGAGACGCCACGAGGACGAGTTCTAGAGAAGTTCCTGAACGTTCCAGAGCGGCGGTGCATTTCACAAACCAGCAGATTCTGCACCAGACGAGTCTTCTCAGGAAGACATCCCCCCGGCGCCAGGCGGCGTTCGAAGACTGGGACGTTTCAGGAGGACAGAACTGTGGGAGGAGCTTTTTAAATGACAGCAGGCGTTCGTGTTTTCACCTGCGGGACGGACGCTTTTCTAACGGCGTCCAGCTGAGGCTGCAGGAAGTGAGGTCAATAAAGGTCACAGCTCACTGGAGTTCTGTCGTCTGTGTCGGGTTTTCAGTTTCTCACTCGGGTTTGTCGTCCATGAAAGCCGGTAAGGTGACCACTCACGTCTCATGATGGGATGACCTGTGGGATGAGCTCCGGAGCGTCCTGCGGTCGTCCTCATCTGGACAAACTGCCGCAAGTCTGTTTGACTGAAACACTTCAGTCACGGACAAAAACACACATTTCAAAGTAGCGAAAGCATAGAAACTGGCTCGTCGTGATAATAATCATCTTTTATTCATATCAAAAGCTCGAAAGTACAATAAAATATTTTCATCTGATATTTGACAGGGAAGATCAAAGAAAGAAATCAGCCCCGCCTCCCTCCGGCCCCGCCCAGGAACGAGAGTCATACATCATGATACAAAAATACTCTCCAGCGAGGCCAAACGTCTCGTCCGCTCACAAACTGCTTCCTGCCGCTCGGCCCCTAAAGCCTGAATACAAAGTTCATCTATAAATATGAAAAATAAGCATCTCAATGTCCCGCACCAGTCGATCCGAATCACTCAGGAAAAACAGAAGAAGAAGAAAAACTGACGTGAAATTAATCCATTAAAAAAATAAATACCAGCAAAAAACAACCAAAATATACACAGAGGTTCACTCTCATCCGGCAGCTTTGTTCACTATTAAATTACCTGCTACAAACATCCTCTGATTACCCACAATCCCCTGCTCCTCGCTCTGTTTCACGCCTTTCTGCTGAATCCCGTCGAGCAGAAACCATCGCAGCGAGTCTTCTAATGTGATCAGGATTCATTTACTTTCAAACTGTGCGTCAGTGTTTTAAAAACTGGATTTCAGAATCGAAGCCGAATTCACCCGAAGCCTTTGAATCTTCTCTGAGCTCGTTTCTACGACCGAGCAGAGGAACGAGCGCGTTTCACCTAAAACTCAGCAGACGAGCGGCGAGCTGCGGCACGCGCATGTGCTGCTGGGGGAGGGGGGAGAAACCAGAGACGTTCAAGTGTCGTTGGAAAAGAGAAAACTCCAAAATTTAAAAAAAAAACAAAAAGACGAAGAGGAGAAAAGGCCGTTCCTCTGGCGAAGAACCCAAACACAAATAAATTACCATCAAGTAGAATTAAAACCAAATCTCTGGGGTTCGTTTAGTCCGTTTCCATGGTGACGTAGGAGGCGGTGCCCAGCTCCGCATCGTCCTCTTTGCAGGAGGTGATGTCGTTGGCGGGGCTCGTGCTGGGGGCGGGCAGGGTGGGTTTTCGGATCTTGTCTTGTCGATGGTAGAACAAGACGTAGGCGGCGTTGGTCTGAGGGACGGAAGACAAGACGGCAGAGAGTCAGTGAGGACAGGACAAGCAGAACTA
>JBBMOE010000024.1:8623859-8633859 GCA_037975065.1 Chaetodon trifasciatus
CACACACACACACACACACAGTCAGACATGATCTATCAGGATGTGTCAGTGTAAATGGTTTAATGGTTAAATCAGTGGAAGATAAATCAAACGATACCTGAGTGTGATGACTGTGTTTTCATTCAGACCAGGGACGGGCCGCTCCATCTGCAGCTCAGTACGACTAACACACACATGCGCGCACACACACACACACACACACAGGGACCTTCTGTGAGAGTCTTTGAGGTGAATTTGAAAAACATGCTGAAGGATGCAGAGTCGAGACGATAACACATTTTTAGCTTTTGAGCTCATAAAACAGTTTTATTGCAGAATTATGTTCACCTGATCAATTCCTAATAACAACTAAGATGGTTCAATAACAGCTGAATGAGCCACATGAGCCCAGTGAAACACCTTAACTGCTCAGACACACTCTGTTCCTACCTGTCGTAGCTGCTGTAGAACATGGCCAAGTTTTCCTGGGGAATGTCCTGAGAGACGTGGAGTCGGTATGTCTGGATGATCTCCTTGTTCTCTGTTAGCTCATCCTGCACACACGCACACGCACACACGCGCACACACACCCAGTTAGCGGTTCAGTGGGGGTTCATTACCTGTCCCTGTAAAGCTCTGCGTCCTGTTTGTCCTCACAGTGCTGAAGTGGTGTCCCATGATGGTGTCCACCAGGTTGCTCGTCCAGCCGCTCAGCTGGAAAGAAAAACGTCACATTTTAACATCATAGCTCTCTACACATTCATCAGAAGACAAATTCAGTTTCCACAAGGCAACATTTAACTCTTCACATGACAGCTCAGCTGCTGTTACTGTTCTCACGGCTTAGACATCAGCTGAGGTCTGAACAGCTGACTGAACTCTGTGAGGCCTGAGCAAACTCCAGTCACTGATCACAGCTGATATCACCGTGAAAAGTCCTGGAAAAACCTGGAAAGTGGACCTTGAGTTTATTAAGATTCAAGTTCAAGGTCAATAATGGACCTTCAAAGGAAGATCGCCACTGGTGTTTGTTTTATATAATAAAAATCCTTCAATACGCTCGAATGTACCAACACTTCCATTATGTTCAGCTGTGTGTGTGTGTGTGTGTGTGTGTGTGTGTGTGTGAGACACCTTAGAGGCAGCCCAGTCCATCCAGCCCTTGGCACAGGGGTCAATGTTGATCAGAACCAAGCCCTCCACCAGAGTCGGCTCATTCAGCTGAAACACAACAGGAAGCATCAGCATCAGCATCATCTTCATCGTCATCGTCATCATCATCATCATCATCATCATCGTCATCGTCATCGTCATCATCGTCATCGTCATCGTCATCAGCATCATCATCATCATCTTCGTCGTCGTCATCGTCATCGTCGTCGTCGTCATCGTCATCAGCATCATCATCGTCATTGTCATCGTCATCATCATCGTCATTGTCATCATCATCATCATCAGCATCATCATCATCATCTTCGTCGTCGTCATCGTCATCGTCGTCGTCGTCATCAGCATCATCATCGTCATTGTCATCGTCATCATCATCGTCATTGTCATCATCATCATCATCATCATCATCATCATCATCATCATCATCATCATCAGCATCATCATCATCATCATCATCATCATCATCATCATCTTCATCATCAGCATCATCATCATCAGCATCATCATCATCATCATCATCAGCATCTTCATCGTCATCATCATCATCGTCATCATCATCGTCAGGAGGAAGCAACGTGAGAGTGGAGGTTAAGTTCTCCGTCTTAGCTGAAGCTCTCAGCGAGCTGTTGGATGATGGAGGTCGAGGATTCGGACAACCAATCAGACGCGGTCGACCATGTGACCTCTGACCGAGCTCAGGGAGCTTCTGCACTCATCATTCTGCTGGTAAACCAGCGGATGCACTCACAGCCAGTTTGGTGAGGACGAAGGCTCCGGCTCCGACGCCGATACCGATCACACTCTTCACCCTGAAGGCAACACACAGACGCACACACATCATCCGCTGCACGTGTGGAAGGTCCGCTAACATGACTACGACCGTCGCAAAGAAGACGGCAGACTTACTGAAGCTGCGTCAGGACGGACGGCAGCATCTCAGCCAGCTCATCCATGGTGGGGTACTGGTACCTACACACACACACACACACACACACACACACACACACACACACACACACACACTCATCATTATTATTGTTTCGAGACACAAGAAGGTACGGGGTTGTTTTAAGTGGCCTCCCTTCAGGAGGATGTAAACATGTGGGCTTGAGTGTTTCCAAAGAGGGCCTGGAAACACTGCTGCGTTTTCAGATATTCAGCTGAGCATCAATACCAGAGTCAGATTCAGGTGAAACAAAAAGGTAACGCTTGTTGTTTGCTTCATTCAGAGACGCTGGTTTCACACAGGAGAGCCGCAGTCACTCCCTGAGGTTTCACTTTTCCGTCCTCTCATCGGGTCGCCGTGCCAGCGGTCCACTTGTTGGTCAGACGGGATCTAAGCACAGGTTTTATTTTCACGCCTGTTTTCTGTCTGAAACACAACCTGCTGCCACGGACGCACAGCATGTTTTTAATGACAGTGACAGCTCTGAAGAACAACCCACCAACTATGAACAACCTGGAGAAAACCAAGAGGAAAATGGTAGATCACTCTGTACATGTGTGCTTATACCCAACAGAGGATGGTGAGGCTGGTGTGCTGCCTTGTTCGGTGTGTGTGTGTGTGTGTGTGTGTGTGTGTGTGTGTGTGTGTGTGTTACCCGGTGGGGAACACAGGAGCGTTCTCCTGCTGTCCTGGAGCGTCAACATGCAGGACTGAGAAATGCTGTGTCACTTCCTGCATGTCCTCGTAGTTAAACAGGCTGTTAAAGCAAGACTTATCTACACACACACACACACACACACACACACACACACACACACACACACACACACACACACACACACACACACACACACACACATTGCTGTGTTAGGTGCTTGTATCTTGGGTGCTTTTGTCTGTACTGTAACTCTGTGGTACATGTACTGCATGATGACTGTAAATATTTGTGACTCACGGTTGAGTCCGATGTCATGGTAGGTGAGGATTGTGGGTCGGCTGCCCTTGGCAGCTCCCCTCATGGTAACGTGCAGCACGCCATGGGCTGTCTCCACATCATGTTCCTGAGCAGCACAACAAACAACAAGCAGACAGCGTCCTGTCAGCAGAGACTACAAACACTTCAGCAGGAGCCTCATTAAGCACTGTGACGCTCGGGAGGAGCCGGGGGGGGGGTCAACTTCCACAGCAGCAACATGTTGTCCTGACATCACAAACACAAGCACATCCACTGTGCACACGAACGCACCAATGATAGCTTCAGGACACGGTTGAGCTGTTCAGAGATCAGACTGTGGAGCAGATGGAGCGGTACAGGGAAACGTGTCGTCCAGTAATCTCATAATGAACTGACCACACAAACACCTGACAGACTATTCATGGAGCTTCAGCCTCCTCACGTGCATGGACAGACGCACGCACGCACACACACACACACACTCTTGATTTTTACTTCCGTGCATGAGTTTTGCAGATCTGCACAATCGAGGATCCACAGAACGTTTGTGAGTGATGTTCTATCTTTTCCCAAACCAGGACTTCACATTGAGTTGATGCTGCTCTTTGGAGGAGCTCCAGATCTGAGGATGCCGACACATTTTCATCCCTGCATCTGTAACATGTTCCTGGCAGTCTGCAATGAGGCAAAGGCTAAAAAGTGGAAGCTCGCAGACTTAAACAGCAGAGGGAGATGAATTTTAGGACGTCATTACACCTCTGATTAAGACCGTAAGAAGTGAACGCTCCACTTCGTTTTTGTGCTGTTGAAAATATCTTTAAATTGCTAAAACAGACAATGATCATTTTAATCTAATGTCTTCCTTTTTGCAGATCTGCTTCAGTCTTTCCTGTTTTGAAGCTGTGATGCTGATTTCCTCATCCTGTCCTTCATGTCTTCATGCATGTTAACAAAGGTGTTCTGAACAACATGTGACTGACTGCCGTCACAGGATGCCTACAGGAGGGGAGTAAAGCAGTTTGCTGCCTGCCAGCTAACAGCGACGTGAGCAGGCTACCTAGCTAATTGGCTGAAAGGCTGACTCCTGTAAGCTAGTAGCCGGCTAACGATGGCTAACTGGCTAACTCACCACCTCGTCTCCTACAGAACAGGAGATCTGGCACAAATCCAGAGAGTCAGACATCCTGACAGGAGGAGGAGGAGGACCAGGGAGGAGAAGAGACAGAAGGATTCATAGGCAGAGAAGACAGAGGTCAGAAGAGACAGAGGACAGCAGTGCTGTTGTCCCTCAGTCCAGTCTCAGTCCAAGTAAAGGGAACCAGGGGCGGGTGTGATTGGATCAAGGGGGATAATCTCTGTTGTCATTGGCTGAGAGAAGTAAGGTCTTAAGGTGTGAACAGCCAACCACCTGCTGCTCTTCATCCTTCCCTGGTTTTTTCATGTTGTCTTCTTCTTAAACTCCCTTTTATTTGGCCTCCACTCCTTCCTCCTTGCCTTCCTCTCCTCCTTTTCCTTATCTTCCTCTCCTCAGCTCCTTCCACCCCGCAGGGAAATCACACTTCATGACCAATTACAGAAAATTAGAAAAGACAAACAGCAGATCACAGCGGAGTCACTGGAGACTTGTGCTGTCTTTTAATCAAATGTAGTTCTGCTCAGACTGCCTGATACGGAAACGTTACAGCAGAGTGGTGAATGTCTACAGGACTGAAATCAGTCCCATGAGCAGGACCAGCACACAGAGAGGCGCGCTGACAGGCGGCCTCTGACACTCGTGTTATCAGAAAGACATTTTGGATATTTTGGATTTTGGACAGCACTGTGAGAAAAACTGAACGCTGAGCAGCATTAACTTCCCAGTGTTTGTGTTTTTCTGTTCAGGGCTGTGAGGAAACGTGTTTGGAGGGACAAGCTGTTTTTGGCAGCGTGTCCTCTGTCCTCTGATTGAAAATAACTCTCTGATCAGAGGCGTCGATGCAAACTGACCCGCTGGGTGACGTCGGCCCCTGCTGATCCATGTCTGTGCGAGCTGAAGGTCGTCCAGCTAAATTAAGTTTCCCTCACGCATCTCCTGCTAAATTTCTCTTCACATTTCCTAACTTGCAAAATATTTTTCCTAGTCTTTGCGACGTGCTGCTCTGATTATTTACCAAGAAACAAACGTGCCATGTGACGATCAGTCAGCGATAATCACGCCACCACTCGTCTCATCAGTCAGAAGAAGAAGTACTCAGATCCTCCGCCAAAAAGTAGTAATACCAGTGTTTAAGTACTGTCTTTCAAGTAAAATTCCTGCATTCAGTAAAAACCCAGGATTGGTATCAAACCTAACAAATGTATATTTATGTATATTATTGGATTATAACTATTGATGCCTTCCTCAGTTTAATGCTACAGCTGTAAAAGGAGGAACACATCTGAATTATTGAGATGCTGCTGAATAAAGGCTTATTAATATCATAATATCATGATTTATTTGTTGTTTATATTTTGTATTGATGAGCAGCAAAACTGGGAACTTGTTATCGAATAAATGTAGTGGAGTAAAAAGTGCAGTATTTGCCTCTGAACTGTATTGGAAATACCTCAAAGTACCTTGAAACTGGACTTTCATACAGTACTTGAGTGAATGTCCTTTAGCTACAGGACGGCGGTGTGTTCATGTTCTCTGACAGGACTGAAGTCCTTCTGTGAAGCAGCTCGTGCAGACGAACCAGCAGCAGCAGCGTTATGCGAACATTCAGCCCGCCGCTTCACTGTTTTGACATAAATAGGTCAACACGTTACACTACTGTCGATGTCTTGGCATGAAAACATGTGCATCATATTCACATTTATACTAACATTATCACACGATGCAGCGCACCTCTGGTGTCTGAAACACTGACTCACCTCAATTATTGCTAACATCTGTTTCATTTCCCATTTTGAAAAACTGAAATCCTGAAACTGATCTCATCAGAATGGAGCTGGCGTCTCTGATGAAGAGTCTTCCTCTTATTCACTTTGACGTCAAAGGTTTGTTGATGTGTTGGTGCTGAACTCACCTGACAGTCGAAGTCCTGGAGATTTCTCCCATTCTGAGGAGACAGAGAGACACTGTTTGTCATTAGTGTTCTGAGCTGCTTGTAAATCATTTCATCAGAGATGTCTTCTTCTTGTCACGTGTTGTCGTCAGATATATTAAAAAACTACTGTTGTACTTTGACCACCTCTGTTAAAGTAGAGTTTGTTAAATCAGCTCAGACAGCACGCTGTTTTAAGTCCTGGACGTCCATCTTTCTCAGCAGCATGTGAGTGCAGGACACGACCCCGGCTAACGCCCACCGGCTCACCTGTCCTGTCAGGAGCGGTTTAATCTCGGTCAGCTGGACGTCGTGAAGCTCCTCCATCATAGGGACGCTTTACTGGCAGTCAACCTGACAGGACACGCCTTCAGACAGATTAAAAAAGACACAAACGAGGAGACAGACACACGCTGAGTTAGACAGAGTTATTTAGGTAACGGTCTACCTGTCTGGGACGCAGTTTAGTTAATGTGATGACACAGTTTGACCAGCTCCTCGTCTTAAAGGCTTCTTTACAGTCACTGAAACAATTTTTCCAATTTATGAGACTGTTGAAGAAGTAGATCAGAAATCAATTAAAGATCACTGACATTATTGACAGCAAGTGATCGTGTTATTGGAAAGTTAAACACATAACGGCAGCATTGAGGAACTTGTTTTGTTTTTCTTTTAGATCTTTGAAGACTTTGTGATACCTGACAAATCCCTGGTCACACCAACAAAAATAAAATATCTGCTTTTATCATTCAGCTCTGCCACCTCTGTGTGTGTGTGTGTGTGTGTGTGTGTGTGTGTCTGTGTGTGTGTGTGTGTGTGTGTCTCTGTGTGTGTCTACCTGTGTGGTCTGTAAAACTGTGTTATCCAACATGTGAATCTAATGGAAACAGGCAGCGATCTCTCTGGCAGGAGGCCATACAGCTATGTGTGTGTGTGTGTGTGTGTGTGTGTGTGTGTGTGTGTGTGTGTGGGCAGACAGGTTGGGTAACAGCAGAGTGTTTTGGATGGATGCTGAGCTTCCTGTGGGCCATCTGGCTCTGACCCAAACCGATAACTAGATCGCTGACTGACTGAAGCTTCCGGTCAGATCGGAGCTCACACTGCAGCCGGAATGTTCAAAATCCAACATCAACTACACAAAACTGCACTTCATCATTAAGATATTCGTTTTAACTGCCATCATCGGTTACTGGAGATCACCGAAGATGTCAAATCCATCAGAAAGTTCAGCGCTGTGAGTCGACACAGCCAGAAACCAAACAAGTTCATCCTCAACTGCTGAGGTAACTCAGGAGTGAAAGACACAGCCAATCAGAAACCTGGATTCTGTTACCATCATAAACCAGATCTCACTACGCTCAGTGCACCAAATCCTGGATATAACCAAATTAGGATAACCCTCAAACCACGTGCACCGCGTGAACATGCTCAACAACACACCTGCACACCTGATTGGACACCTGGATGACGTTCCACCTGAAGCTCAATTTCAGAATTAAAATAAAACAGACGGACTCACTGCAAACTGAACAACACGATTTCAGAGGAGGAAGATGACAAACAGGCTGACTGTTGAAGACGTCACTTTGTCCTCTGGTGGCTTCTTGTTGAAAAAGACATTTTTCAGACGCAGTAAATTCAACTGAAAATGACTGATTGACAAAAATATCGACTAATCGATGGCTGTTCTGCTCAGAACTGAGGCTGTGTTTCCATGTTGAACTGACAGTACCGATGCTCGTCTCTGCTGCCTGCCCACATACAGACGCGCACGCGCACGCGCACACACACACACACACTGGGGTCTCTGCGGATGAGCTAGCGGTTAGCTAACATTAATTTAAACGCTGCCTAGTTAATGAGCCCGGATGCTAATGTCAACTCCAGACAGACAGATCGGACTTAGCAACCGTTACTATGGGAGGCGTCTCACCTCGTTAGCGACACACACGCACGCGCTCATACACACCTGTAACCAAATCCACCATCGCCATAAGAGACAGCCTCACACGGAGGCGACAGGAGCCCCGTTTTCTGAGCTAATCTGGTTCGCTTGCTAGTTAGCTTTAACGCGACAGTGGACTAATAGCACACTTGGTCGTTAGCTGGCTAATTGGCTAACTAGCCGTTACTCTGTTAGTAGCCGTTACAACAGCTACTGGACTGAACGTTACTCGCTGTTACTTAACGTTACTCACCGACAGCCGTGAGCTCCAGAAACGACTTAATTCACCGGTTTAATCCAACTGGTTAGCTGGTCGGCGCGTTAACGCGGACGGTTCACGGATGGAGCGGGAGCGGCAGCTGAGCTGGTCGCGAGGCTGCTGTCAGACTGAACCCGCTGTCAGCCGCACGCGGACCTTCAGGGGCGGAGCTACGTCACGTAAACAACGGCCCGTTCGTTCAGCGAACGGTCACGAGGTCAAACCGCAACAGGTGTCACGTCGAGTCAGGTTGAGCGTTCACTCTGCTGAAGGAGGTGACCGTGTGAGCCCACGTTCACACGTAGAAAACGGATATTTTGGCCCCTCCGTTTTCAGACATGTTGCCGTTCACATGAACCCAGATAAACTCAGATAACCCCAAACCACTGGAGTGAGTGTGAACAGGTCGCTCACATGACGTTCAGTGTTTTCAGTCGCATGTTGTGACGTTTCAGAACCTAAAACGCCGTTTGACCCTGTTTACACACCAACACATAACAGATAACACATAACACATTTCAGAAATCTCCACTTTGGCCGGAGTTTTTAAAAATGATCGTTTTGCGTGAAAAACAAACTCCGTTTAGCGTGTAAACGAGAGGCCAAACCGCATGAAAGCATGTGCGTGCTTCCAAAGTGTGAACAAAGCCTGAACCTCCCGCTCCTCCACCGCCTCTGTAGTTTGTTCACTGTATGAGCTCCTCTTACCGGACATGTTGCTTCCTGTCAGTGTTCAGGGGTGAAGCTAAGAGTTCTGGGCCCCTGGAGACAAGGACCAACCCCTGAGGCCACCCGACCACCACCACCTCAAACTCCCAGGTTCTGCCCAAGAAATAAGAAAAATAATACTAATAATCACCTCTAACTGTGCAATCTGTGCAAATAAATGCTTAACCAAGCCTAACCTAAAGCTAATTCTGATTTAACCCTTAAAACCAAGTCTGAACCTACAGACAACCCTTTGAAGTCGTGTTCGCTTGGTTTACGCGACACTCAGAAACAGATAATTGTAGTTTCTAAAGAAGTTGAACATTCATCTGCTTTTCTTTCAGAGATGAACAAAGCTGAAGATCTTCCAGTCTGAGTTTGAGTAGAAGGGCTCACTCGACACAGGCGGGACGAGAAGCTGCTGGTCTGGTCATCCTATGAATTTTCATCCAGCAACAACATCCAGGACAAATTAACTTAAAATACCTGCAAAATTAACGATACTCATGTTCGCTTGTTAGCATTTGTGAAGTATCCTGTCATGAAGTGTGTAACAGGTGAATGTTTTGACGTGTTGGTCGGTCACTAATTATCAGGATTCAGCCTCTGGGGATCAGAGCTCGTGTTAGTCCATCTGATGTTAGCTGAGATGTTTCACTCCGGACCAAAGTCAGACTGATGGCCTGATCACTGATTCCACCCCGCAGGCACACACACAACCGATCCATAACTCCATCCATATTCAGGCTATGGACTGTACTGCAGGGTTAATGTAACACACACACACACACCCACACACACACACACACACACACACAGTGGCATAAGGGAGTGTCCTGGTGGCCTGTGAACATGCAGCGAGACCATCTGTCTGACTGGACTGTGTGTAACAAACACTGTCTGCGGTAAAGAAACATGAAGTCATCCATCAGCTCAAACCTTCACAGCAGTGTATACGCATGCAGACGCACAC
>JBBMOE010000024.1:8638859-8642441 GCA_037975065.1 Chaetodon trifasciatus
CGCTGATGTGACTGTACTCACCGTAACAGGCTGATCTGGAGCTGCAGCCCGCTGAGGACCTGATTGAGGCCGTGTGTGTGCGCCAGCAGGTGGCGCGTGTGTGAGATCTTGGAGGCGTTGATCTCCGAGTAGTTCTCCTTCACGCACGACAGGCCAAACATGTGACCGGACACCAGCAAATCAGGCTCTGACAGGAAGCACTGAGCCCGCCTCCAACCTGGAAACGAGTGATAACAGGATGAGATACACACACACACACACACACACACACACACACACACATACACACACACACACAGTGCAGAATAAGTACCCAATAATAACAGCAGACAGGATGAGACGTCCTACCTGCAGTGTGTCTGCAGTAGTAGCAGATGTAGTTGTGTGGGACGTTGTCTTCATATAAACCCATACAGGTGCCATGCTGCCAACACAGACATGACTCACACTACACACACACATACACACGCACATATGCAGACACACACACACAGGCAGACAAGATTATAGTATTTCTTGTGTGTGTGTGTGTGTGTGTGTGTGCGCGTGCGTGCGTGCGTCTTACCTGGATCATGAAGTCATTCTCCTCGTCCACCTCACACACACACCTCACCACCTCACACTCCTCTGTCTCCATAGCGACAGGCCAAGAGGGCGTGTCCTCGCCGCTCTCGGCGGTCAGCGTCGACCAGTCGCTGCCGTCGTCCGCTGAAAGGAAGACGGGACTCCGGTGAGACAAGACACCGGCTGACGAAAAACGACCGTACGAAGCATCCGTGATGTGTGTGTGTGTGTGTGTATAGGTGTGTGTGTGTACAGGTGTGTGTGTGTGTGAGTGAGTTCCCACCATGCATGTGTGTGCTGTCGTGTTCGGCGCTCAGCTTCAGACTGATCACAGGTCTGTCCGAGCTCTCTTCATCGCTGCTGCCAAGTCCTGACGAGGAGACAGAGGGGGTCCACTGAGTACTCACAGTCAGTATTCTGATACTCCGAATACTACGAATAGCACACGCTGATGATGGATGTGGTTTCACACAGATCGCAGCCTGATTTGTACTCTGTCTCCGTACTTCCTGTGAATAACTGGAGGATTTTAATTCATAGAAATGTCCAAAACCGATGAGAGCTTCCGCTTTTCACCGCACATGCTGACTCTCACCTGACTGACTTTTCTTCTTCTTCTTCTTCTTTTTCTTCTTCTTCAGTTTGACTCTCAGGAAGTTCTTCCTCTCCTTTCTGTCCTGTCCTCCTGCTTTCTCTCCTCCTCCCTCCTTCTTCACATCTGCTGACAGAGAGGGAGACAGAAAGCATGACCTCATTTAGAAACGCAGATAATCTGTGTGTCTGACTTGGACATTATCAGTTAATCCTGACTACCTGTACCACATGCATACCTGTTCCCATGACGCTGTGCTCCCTGTCCTCACGGTGACAGGTACCGCTTTGGTCCTCATTCTTCACGTCTGAACTGAATTCGGCTCCTTTAGAAGACGACCGCTTCCTCCTGCGACAACCAGCCAGCGTTAAACACGACGTTCCCCACCTGACTTCCTGTAAAGCCCCCGCTCTGGGATTTGAACCATCGACCTACCTCGGCGCCTCCTGCTCACCGCCTCGCTCGTCCAGCTGCTGCTCGGAGTGGTAGTACTTGATGTGGTAGTGCAGCAGACTCGCCTTCCTGAAGGACTTCGAGCAGCCGTCCGCAGGACACTTGAAGGGGTTGTGGTCCAACTCGATGGAGAGGATGGGAGGAGGCTGGTTCTTTATCACCCTGTACACTGAGAGAGGAGGTGCAGGCAGGAGGACAGAGGGGAGGAGGTTCAGACAGAAGACAGAGGGGAGGAGCAGACGGAGGACAGAGGGGAGGAGGTTCAGACAGAAGACAGAGGGGAGGAGCAGACAGAGGACAGAGGGGAGGAGGTTCAGACAGAAGACAGAGGGGAGGAGGTTCAGACAGAAGACAGAGGGGAGGAGGTGCAGACAGAAGACAGAGGGGAGGAGGTTCAGACAGAAGACAGAGGGGAGGAGGTGCAGATAGAAGACAGAGGGGAGGAGGTTCAGACAGAAGACAGAGGGGAGGAGGTTCAGACAGTAGACAGAGGGGAGGAGGTGCAGATAGAGGGGAGGAGGTTCAGACAGAAGACAGAGGGGAGGAGGTGCAGATAGAAGACAGAGGGGAGGAGGTTCAGACAGAAGACAGAGGGGAGGAGGTGCAGACAGAAGAAAGAGGGGAGGAGGTGCAGGCAGGAGGACAGAGAGGAGGAGGTGCAGACAGCAGACAGAGGGGAGGAGGTTCAGACAGAAGACAGAGGGGAGGAGGTTCAGACAGAGGACAGAGAGGAGGAGGTGCAGGCAGGAGGACAGAGGGGAGGAGGTGCAGACAGAGGACAGAGGGGAGGAGGTTCAGACAGAGGACAGAGAGGAGGAGGTGCAGGCAGGAGGACAGAGACAAAGTGTGTGTTTGAGTGTGTTTGAGTGTGTCAGTGCAGCTGGATATCAAACCTGGACTTGCTGTCCAGTGTGTGTGGCGTTCGAGTGCTCTTACGTGGCTCTCTGCTGAACTTGTGTGTGGTGGGCAGGTGGGCCTGACGCTCCAACAGGACGTCTGAGACAGAAGAAGAAAGACTGAGGTTACTGGACATCAGAGCCGTCCCTCGTCTTTGTCCGCACTGACTCATAATGTCGGCGAGCTGCTTCGTGTTCACAGCCGTCTCACGCTCAGGCCGACAGAGAACGTCTGCGGCGGCGCCTGAAACTGTCCGGCGTTTACCTCTGTCGATGTGGGCGGGGTTAAGAGGAGCTGGCTGGGTGGAGTTATCTGTGATTGGCTCGTTCTGAGCTCCGCCGCTCCGACCTGAAGGAGAACAACATCAGGAGCATCGGCAACATGATTCCACACACTGACAGTGTTCACACACATTCACACACGCCAATCAGCTGTCAGGGCATTTACCTTACCCACAATGCATTTCAGCTCTGCTGAGGGATCAGTTCTAATAGTGACAGGTGTCAGAGCTCATGTGACTTACAGTCATCTGATTTCTTCTTTGCTGGTTGATGGGAGGATGAAGGTTCTGCCTTCCTCTTCCTCTCCTCCACCTCCTCCTGAGATCCTTCCTTCTCCTCTGATGTCACCTTCTCCATTTCCTTCTCCTCCTCCCTCTCCTCTCTCTCTCCGCCATCCTCCTCGTCTTCACTCTCCCCTTCCTCCCATCCCTCGCTTCCCACTGCACTTTTCTCAGATCTGGACTTCTGTGTCACCACACACACACACACACACACACACACACACACACACACACACAGTTAAGACCAAAGGTTGTGATTGGTGAAGCCAGTCAGATGAAGACCAATGGGAGTGTATCATGTCTTACTTCCTGGAAAGGTTTGACCTTCGTGGGCTTCACAGTCCGAACGACGCCATCATAGAAGCGCACTGTGTAGGAGTCTGACACACACACACACACACACACACACACACACACACACACACACACACAGATTAAGCAGCTGGTAGCATTTCTTTAAGTTTCTTAAACATTTGGTCACTTCAGTAACAGAACGATGACGATGACTTCCTCA
>JBBMOE010000024.1:8642757-8659846 GCA_037975065.1 Chaetodon trifasciatus
ACACACACACACACACACACACACACACACACACACACACACACACACACACCGGCTGTGAGCATGGCGGGTTCAGGCCCTGCCTCCTCAGGCTGACTCGCTCCAGCGGCCTCAGGTACGGCGAGCTCCACTGAAACCACTCGTCATGGCGCCGGCTCCACTGGCGGTAATGGACCAGGACTCGCTCTTTGTCGTAGTCGATCTTCTCAATGGTGGCCGGGTACCTGACGGAACGACGACGTGACGCAGGACGAGATTTTCCAGGTTTGTGAAAAATGTTGTCAAAAGATAAAGAAGGCAGAGTTGGATTAAAACAGAAAGGAAGTCTACTGTAAAATAAACTGAAGGAGCTTCTAGAGTCTGTCATCACAACAAAACGTCTGAATATTCCAGATTAGTTTTGTTCATTTGCATGTGTGTGTGCCTGTGTGTGTGTGGTCCAGACCAGTTCTTGAGGCGGTCTCGGGCTTCCAGCTGAGCTCCGACCTCAAAGATGATTCCTGACCTGTCCGGAGGAGTCTTCATCTGGAGGAGGACAACTTACTCCAGCTCATTTACATCAATAATGAGATAATAGGAATGAACATCGTCCGTCTTATTGTGGTAAAATCTGATTAAAGTGATTCCTTAATATTTTCAGTCATAGACTTCATCATCATCATCATCGTCATCATCATAGTCATAACAGCCGGTAAGAATGTCCTCCAGAAGCGCGCGACTGGTGACAGCTGGAACATGTCGCGAGTGCGCGCATCGTCTCCTGTGCTAAGTTTCTTAAACATGACGTTGACGTGAATAAATGGAGAAAGCGTTGCCGTGAGCTCTGGGTGGAGATGTGGAGACCACATTAAAACGATGGTAGAGGTGTTCCAGTGACTTCGCAGCCCGCTGTACCTGAACTACGTGATGACGGCACACACAGGACGGCGCTCACGTCTCCAACATAACGGTCGCATTCCAACTTTTTAGCTTTTTTTCTTAATTTCTGAAAATGCAGTTTGAATTAGCAGAGATTCGACGTGCTCAGTGTCAAAACTCCGCAGTGTTTAATCAATGAAAGAAACTCTTTTTTTGGACATGTCTGCTTCTGATCCGCTGCCTTCCTCGGTGAAAGACGCTGATTGGTCGACAAGTCGCGTATGACGCCTATTCACAATTTCCATTGGGCGTTTGTGCTGTCGTTCGACAGAGAGTCCCGCCCATCAAGAGCCCACTGAGATATTTGACAGTAGCTAAAATGCTAATGCTATCTGTGTTAGTGCTAGCTTCAAAGAGCTCCAAGCAACGTCTTCGGACGATACGCAAAATGATTAAAACTACACGCTCGTAACCTACACCGGAAGCGGGAAGCAGACAACCAAATATCTGAAGTTGTTCACGAAGCGCGTTCAGTTAAACGGAGTTGTATATTCTCTCCATTGACTGTGTACAGTTAAGCTAACAGGGCTAACTGTTAGCTCCTGCCGAGGTTAACTAGCTCAGTCTGAAAAGTCACTGTGACAGCTGCAAAGGGACTCAAGCTTTACGTCAGCAAATTAGCTGTCATGGAAGCTGAAGTCTTTATAAAGCCGCCTCCGCTGTTCAAACGTAAACATGAGCGTCAAATGTGTGAATGAGTATCACAAAAGCTTGTTTACCTCTGGCGCTACTTGAGCTGTGCACTCTTCATACTGTGATGGCCGCAGAGCGCATGCGCGAGTCGTTCAGCTGGTTTGTGTTTATCTGTCGGAGCAGTGGAGGATTGTTTGGGTCTCCGTGAGTGCCTCAGTCTCACTGTTCAGACTGATTGATATGATTAATGTTGAATGTCAATGCAGATTAAAACACATACCGCTTTTATTTAAGATGCTGGATCAAAGATAACCGCCGCGGACATGATGGAAGGGCACCACCTGTCAGTAATTAACAGCTACAATACAGCGAGTGGTAAACGGGTCGAAATAAAGCCATTACTCTTACTACAAAATGAGCAACACCTGAGCTTTTATTAAGGCGTGAGCAGCATGTGTAACTCCATCATCACTAAACACATAGAAAGCAAAGGAGAACACCTGCTAGTCACACTGACAAATGAAAAGCTGCCATTGTTGATGGTTTATAGATGATTTGTAAAGCAGCTTTAGGGCTGACAGTCCCCAAACCTGATGCTTTACCTCGCGTCAAATGAAAATACAGACTCAATTAACACTGGTATCACCATTAAAAACAAAATTTGGTCAAATCCCACGTGTTTTCTTGACACAACGAATATCCTGCACAGACTGGTGGTGCACTGCTAAGACCACACCAGCGACACCCAGAGGCAGCACTGATCATTACACTTCACTGCCAGCAGTTGAGGGAACGGAAAGCTGGATTTGTACTGAGATTCAGATATATTTGCATAATTATTGACTCACTGGCAAAACACTGGCACACACGAGGACTACAGATACCCAAAGCAAATTCCCCATTGCTTTTGAAGGCACCTTGATACGGATGCAGGTGTTGAAGAACAGACTGACCCGCGTCATCATTCATACTGAAGGCCAGCAGGTCACAAACAACACAAACACTTGCAGACATATTTTTAATTATTAGTACAGTTTGAGTTTTCCTCTCTGCTTTTGATCTGTATCTTCATCCCCATTAGCAGCTCCAGACATACAGATAACAGAGACATTAACATGTTAAAGTCCTGCAGTAGAAACATCTTCAATGTTCTTTGTAGCCCGACTGTTTTGCACCCGATCATCCTGACTGAATATGGAAATACTGCGTATGACTGACTCTGAGGAAAAGAAAAGAACAGTGTGTGAAGGAGGATTTCTGGATCAACCTGCGCAGGAAATCAGTAACGTGTTAAAAAAGAAGGCCCGGTGAGTCTCAGCTGAGCAGGTGAGGGGACAGTCGAGGGTCCCGTTTGAGCTTCTGGTCAAGAGCACGGTACTTCTGAGGAGCTGCTTCTTTGTGCCTGGAACAAACACACACAAACACACAGAAATAATCGCTTACACACACTGTTTGTCACAACAACACGACTTTGAACTGCTCAAGCGGTGAGAAGAAATTCAGCTCTCGGTTAAGTCTGAATGTATTTAGTGGATTGTGTGTGTGTGTGTGTGTGTGTGTGTGTCAGTACATGCTGAGCCGCCTCTTGGCCACACGTATTCGCAGCGTTCTCTCAGAGCAGTCGGAGTGGTACTCTTCCTCCTGCGGTCCCGTCATGGTGAGCTGGTTCTTCTGGAACCACTGCTGCTTCTTCTGCAGCTCCTGAGTCTCCTGAACACACGTTTGCATCGACACATCAGCACGCACGCAAAACGTCTGATGACAGCAAGACGTCTTTGTCCTGTTTTCTATAAACTTCAAACATGGATGATACACACAGCACGCCTTAGAGAAACCTCTATAAACTGCAGTATGTTCAGCCTTCAGGGATGAAACCAGCTGAGCATCATGTCCACAGTTAGACCATGTGACTTAAGGAGCTCGTTTCCTGTTCCACGAGGCTCCTCTGTGAACAACCCTGTGGGATTCGCGCGGTACCTTCTCGTAGCGTTCTTGAATGAGGTTGGCGTGCTCCACCAGCCTCTGTTTGAACTCGGCCAAACAGTCCCGGTGGAGCTGCCTGGCGTCTTCGGCGCTCAGCGTCTCCGCGTCGTGCAGTCGGATCAGGAGGGGAGCCAGGATGTCCCTCTCCTTCTCCTGCAGCCACCTCTGCTCCTCCGCAGCCAGACGCTCCTGCAACGGCAGAGAAAAGGCCGACGCGTGATGTCATCGATGTGGGTGTGGCTGTATTGTATTGTTGTGTGTGTGTGTGTGTGTGTGTGTGTGTGTGCAGTACCATTTCCTGTCTCTGCCTGCGGGCGCTGGCGGCTCCTGTCGTCGTCCATGGTGAGAAGTGAAGCTGAATGTCTCGCTCTTCCTGCTCTCTGCAGGACAAAATGTCTCTCACCTGCACACATGGAAGAAACATTCACGCTGACTCAGACCATGAACTCAAGCACCTCCAGGTGCATCGTGCTGTCACCTGATCGTGGGGGTCTTACTGCCTCAATTAGAGGGAGTTCAACCGTTTCGGCCTTCACGTTACCTCGTTCTCAGATTCCTTGACTTGGAGGAGCACCTGCTCCTCATCCTTCATCAGGTCCAGCAGCATCTCATACAGAGTCAGGGTCTTCAGAGGCTTCTCAGGTGGGTCCACCTGAACCTGAGACACAAAGGTTGTGTTTACTGGAGCGTCTGGTTCCAGAGGCAGCTCTTGTTGTGTGTTTGCTGTCTGTACCTGGAAGCTGGAGACCAGGTCAGGCGTGAAGTCCTCCGCCTTCTTTCGCTCCGTCGACTCTCGCGGTTTGATGAAGCTCCTCTTTGAAGCGATGAATCGGCCATCCTCTAAGTGATAGGTCACCTCAATCCGCCTCTGAGCCAATAGGAACACTCGCTCGGCCACGTCCTCGTTGGCGGGTTTGGATCTGTTCCTGTGGAAACGCTCCACCACTTTCTATGTGCATACACACACACACACACACACACAAAAGACAGAAGAGAACAAGTAGAACAAAAAGATGCAGAATAAAGACAAAAAAACAAACAAACACACGTAAACAAACGGCTTCAGGGATTCTTTGACTTCCTGTTTACATATCTTCACCTGCAGCGGTCGAGCGTCCGGATCAGCGCCCACGTGTGCTTCTGAAAACTGGACGTGTCGATCGAAGACGACGTGCCGGTGGTGGAGGAAGTCGTCCCGACCCTCAAAGACCTCCGTCACTTCACCCGGTGACTCCACCCGCCGCACCAGACCGTCCACACGCGCACCGCTGAACTCCATCTGCCGCTGGGTGGGGGCGCTCGGGGCAGTGAAGCTGTGGACTGAGAGACACGAACACGCCGTCACTCACTGAGTCCAGCCCTCCTGCACGGGGAGTCTACGAGGTGTCTTTGGTGAGGTGAGGTCTGAGGTGGACGGCGACAGGAAGCAGACTTACATGAGAGGTGGAGCCTTCGTCCACGTCCGAAGCGCTCTGTGGTGACGCCGTGGAGCTTGTTGACCTCTCTCTCCTCCAGGTGGTCGTTTCTGTGTTGATACCACTCCTTCACCGTGACGACCTCTGTGCCTTCAACACACACACACACACACACACACACACACACACACACACACACACACACACACACACAGGTGAGTACAAGACAAACATCTTCATGCTTTCAGGTGTGCAGGGACGACAGTAAAAACCCTCTCAAAGCCGCTCTCCTCTCCTCCGTGCATCATTTCTGACCGACTGTCCAGCCCTGAGTGGACAGTCAGACGTGTCCTCACTCACAGTCCAGGTCTTCGTATCTCGTCAGGCGTGTGACCAGGCCGTCCGACCTCAGGTACGCTGCAAACTTCTCCAGCTTCGCTTTCCTGTAGCGGGTCACCTTCATTCTCTGCGGCCACCTGGTCTCCAGGTCTGAGTCAGAGAGGCGAGGCGGCGGTTTGTGGGGGTTTCCCAGCATCAGAGGACGTGTTTGGGTTTGAGAAGACAAAAGTGTGAGACTCGGACTGGACGCTGGCACTGATCTGTGTGTTTTTACACTTACACATGCACCGTGAAAACAAACAGTACACAAACAGAGCTCCTGTGCAGCTCCTGCACCTTTTTTGGAGATGGTGACGTGGCTGATCCAGGATCTGGGCATCTCGAAAACTCTGTGCTGCTCCTCCTCCTGCAACACAGAAACACAATGTTGAGTTCACAGTCAGCGAATTCACTGTTGCACGCTGTCAGAACAAACAGTGTGTGTGTTCACAGTGATGGAGGAACACCAGCGAGGCTCACTGGTGTGTTTTAACGGAGCTCACAGGAAGAAGATCCATCAGATGAAACACCAACAGCCTCATCGTTAAAGGTGTCCTCTGCTTTGAAAACCTCATTTCAGTCCAACTTTCTCTGTTTCTGAGTCCTGCTTTTAGGTCAAATGTCCACTATACACACACACACACACACACACACACACACACACACAGAAAAACGCACGTACACACCTCTTCATCACTGCTGATTCTGTTCATCATCTGATTCTCCTTCTTGTTCAGGACGGAGAGAATCAGCTGCTTTTTGCTGGCTGCACCGAACAAGACGGGCTCCCACATCCTTAAATCTTCCAGGTCAAACAGCATATCCTGCACACACACGCACACACACACACACACACACACACACACACACACACACAAGCAGATACTGTACACAGGCACATGGATAACACGTTTACTCCGGTCAGTGTATTTAACCTTGATGACGGCTGTTTCTTCTGTCTTTATGTCAGACCTGTCTGTACTCATGTGACTGACAGTGCATCAGTCAGTTGTGTGTCTGTAGCTGTCGTGGACTCACAGTGCAGCTGTTCCTGCAGTCCTGCATGTTCACGTAGTAGTTGAGGTTGTTCCACACGCTCTCGACGCCCAGGAAGTTGTCGTCGTCGGTGGCGTAGCTGTTCCCGGTCAGAGGGTCGATGAAGAAGTTCT
The DNA here is from genome assembly GCA_037975065.1 of Chaetodon trifasciatus. Classification (NCBI taxonomy): domain Eukaryota; kingdom Metazoa; phylum Chordata; class Actinopteri; order Chaetodontiformes; family Chaetodontidae; genus Chaetodon; species Chaetodon trifasciatus. Next base: position 8,649,254 of record JBBMOE010000024.1, read on the forward strand.
CCTGGATGCTCCGGCTGCCTGACAGCACCAGCACCCAGCAGTGCACCCGCAGTCCTCGCAGGGGGTCAGCGGGTCGCCGCTCGCCATCCTGCTCATGAAGAGGAGGAGGAGGAGGTGAAAAGGAGCCCTGTACGTCACAATGTAGAGTCCCTGATCTGTCTTTGCTCACTCTCATCATTAAGACTCTGCTTCCTGTCCCTGCAGCTGCTGTCGCTCTGTGTTGCTCTGACAGTGAAAAGGTCTCGTTACCTCCTGCGGTTTCTGTTTCTGAAGCAGCGCAGCTTCAGCATCCTGTTCCTTCTTCTGTTGCTGCATCAGAAAGTGACTCTTCAGCTCCCTCAGAGGCTTCACTGCGTATTTATTCTCCTGCTGCTCCTGCTCTGAGATCACACTCTGCATCTACAAACACATCCACTGTCACTCAAAGCTCCGTTCGTATGTGCAGCAGGTGTGCAGTAACGTGCACTGAACCAAGAGCAGCGCTGACCTCGCCCTCCGTGTCCAGCAGGGGGCACTCCTGCAGGCTCCGGTCGAGCAGACACACCTCTCTGACGGCGTAGCCGCTGACACAGTAGGCGTCGTAGTGAGCGCCGAGCAGCAGGCTGCAGAGCAGGGTGGCGTATTCAAAACACGTGGCGTGCTGACTCTGCAGCACCGAGGTGGAGGAGAACAGGTACCGAGGCTAAGACACACACACACACACACACGCACACTGTTGCTCAGACACACTGAAAAGACGGTGCATGTGTGTATTTATGGATGTGCATGTGTGTATATCTGCTCAAGCTCCCCTGTGTTCTACACGCCTCCACTGATTGGGTTGTCTGCTCGTCCACCTGTTCCTCAGGTGTTCTGTGTCGTTTAAGGCGTCAGTTTGCTCATTTTACACATTAAAGTCAATTTACTGGGCGGTTAAACTGGAGGTGTGGAGCTTTAACAGCTGTTTTGCACAAAAGGAGTCAAATGACAGATGCATCATGGGAAGCGTATGATCCCGTGTTTCACACAGGTCAAGATGTCCTTTTTAAGTCTTCCCCTGCTTCAGGAGTCCAGCACTAAACGGCTGGAGAGCCACTTTAAGAAAGAACTAACAATCAGTGTTTTGGTAGAATTCAACGACTTGAGGTGTTCACAGCACACGACCAGGGACGATGATGATGAAGTGGGTCTTCATCATCATCGTCCCTGGCAAAGTCTTACATGTTGTGTTTCATTCATCTGTTAGAATAAACAATAATAATATATATATAATAATAATAAATGATGAAGCGGACTCATGGAGCCGAAGAGTCAGGAATCATCCATAAATGGCTTTTGTGTGATCCAACATGATCTGTGTTGAAACGAGAAGGTACAGCCACGACAGTAACCAGTAAAACAAGTGGGTCAAACTCTTTTTCTGCACTGACCAGGTCCACAGGCGGCTCCAAAGGGTCCGGAGACAGGAAGTCAGCCACAAAGGAGGCACAGCCCTCCCAGGTGTAAAGTTCAGGGCAGACTGCCGGCGTGGGCCGAAGAGTCGTCGACACAAACTTCTGGATGTGAGAAAAAACACAGGTATCAGACAGAGGTACACGCCAACAGAAGACAGATGATCAAATGCACGCCTGCGGAGGCGAGCCGGACTCTTCGTGGTACCTGAACGCCACATTCGTTGACGGGGCAGAGCAGCAGAGGTTTGCGTTCGGGACACAAGTGTGAATACTGACGGCGGAAGTCGTCTGCGACGGCCAACAGTCGAAGCTCGCCGGGGGAGTTCATCCTGTAGGACTCAGGACGCAACTGGTCTGCTTCCAGGCTCAGGCTGGTGACGGAAAGCAGGTGAAGACATCAGTCTGATGACCTTCGTCGCAGAGCTGTGACTGTCAGTAAGGCCTCTGTGACCGTAGGTCAGCCACTGATCACTGAGACTGTATGTTTCAGATGAAGGAGCCTGAAGGAGCCCAGGAGGAGTCCGCTGGTCACAGTGAGTTACGTTTGAGCCCCTTCATGCTACATTACGACTTTAAGTCACTGATTGTTTCAGCCATTTTAAGAACGACTGGTGCGATTGGCACAATGACGAACTCCTGGCCTCCTTCAGTGTGTGAGTGTGTGTACAAGCTGAGGATGCTCACAGAAGCTCCTGAGGAGCTGAAACATGGAGGTTACTGAGAGTCCTGTCCAGCTCCATCAGCTCCCTGTCCTCCTCCTCCTCCTCCTCCTCCTCTGTCCTCCTCATCCGTCTGACTTGCTCCTCGCTGTCTGACTTCAGTACAGTCTCCATCTCTTAGAAAAGTATTAAATATGTTAAGTGAAGCTTTTACACACACGTATGATCAGAAACACAGATGTTCTCATCTTTCAGGTGTGTGCAGAGCGAATCTGACCAGACACGTGTTTGTGACACTACGCCAGGTGGGTTCTCCCACTTCAAGAAAAGCAACGACAGGTATAAAGATATTAAAAAACAAAGCAATCATAGGTGGTGTGAACACTTCAGATTACAGCCTGCATATTTTCATCTCCTTATATCTGTCCTCTGCTGGGAGACACATGTCAGGGACCGTGGAGGAAGTCATGGTTGAGGAATAATCAGTCACAGCTTTGTGTGCAGAGACTTCGAAACAGTACGGTTTGGTTTGGTTTGGTTTAGTTTTGTTTGCGGGCGGCAGGGTGGCGCAGCAGGTAGTGCGCGTGCCTCACAGCAAGAAGGTTGCTGGTTCGATCCCTGGGAAGCTTGTGAAGTTTGCATGTTCTTCCGGCTTCCTCCCGCCCTGCAATCGGCTGGCGACCCCGCCTCTCGCCCTTTGACAGCTGGGATAGGCTCCAGCCCCCCCGCCCCCCCGCAGCCCCGAAAGGGATAGTCGGGGTGTAGAAGATGGATGGATGATTTGTTTGCAGTAACAGGACCAAGACTGCACTGATATCAGTAATGGATATTGATATTAATAATGGAGTAATGATATTAGCAACAGCTCTGCTTCAGGAAATCATTCAGCAGCTTAAACAGATCATCCACCAATTATTGGAATATGTATTTTACATTATAATACATATTAAGTAACTATATATTTACTTAAATTCACTGCTGATATCCCTGTCTATATTTTCTGTCACTTTTTGTTACTTTAAAAAAAAAATTCTTGTATACATTCTGTGTTTGTCTGTTTGTTTAATTGCGACTGCAACAAAATAATTTCAGTCTAAGTCTGCAGTCTGAAGTCTAATGGTCTCATATATTTTAACACTGTGACATACTTCGGGAAAAGCATAAAGTTGCAGATTACAAGCTTCGTGTCATTTGTTTTTAAGTCCCTCCTGAACCCACATGTGTTTCTGCACTTGAACGCAGCAGCTAGCAAAGTGTTTGGTAACGTACAAAATAATCACAACAGTGAGTGACAGGTGGATAAATGGAGCAACAAACGCTGCATCCTCAGTGAGACTGGAGAAATCCGCTTTTGATCCGAAACTGTGGAGCTTGAATGACGCTGACGTTAGCTAGCGGTGCAGGAACAAACGTCTCAGCTAACGTAAAGAAAACACGAAAATAAAAACACGAAAATGAAAACACGAAAATGAAAACACGAAAATATCGAAAGATTCCGTCGAACATGTGAAAGTTTGACTCACACAGTCCTGGAACACCTGACAGGTGTCGTCTGGACAGCCTGCTCTCTTCTGTTCAGCCCGCTAACGTTAACTCCTGTTCAACGAGCGTTGTGGTTACTCCGTATCCATGGTAACAGCGAAACGTGATGACGTCTCCGTGTTGCATTCATGTGCTGTCGGAGATAATAAAGCCGATAATAAAACATTAAAATACGCTCAAGAACAAACACGACAAAATGTTCTGTGAGCGGTGGCAGAAGAATTCAGACCATTTAGTTAAAGCAGTAATACCACAGTCTGAAAATACTGCAGTGCAAGTAAAAGTCCTGCATTCAAAACTGTACTTCAGGGGAAGTTTGTAGGCACTAACTGAAGGTAAAAGTACTCATGCTGCAGTAAAATGTTCTCTGTCCGTGATTTTATTCATGTCAGTAATATTGCCGCTGCATTAATGTGTTAATTACAATTTACTGCTGCTGTATCCTGTTGGATAGTTTGGTCAAGGCGGAGGGAGGGAGATCAGGAGCCGCAGAGCAAAAAGTATTCAAATATTTTACTTCAGCAAATGAAGCAACATCACAATGAAAAAATAATCGATTACAGCAAAAGTCCTGCATTCAGTTTTATTGAAGGATAAAATTACAGAAGAATTATCAGAAACATGTACTTTAGTATGAAAAGTAGTCAAAAGTAATCAGTGCATCATATTTTATTAACTCATCATACCTTTTATATGTAAAAACATATAAAAAAGCATTAAAGCTGGACCTGGGACCTGCAACGTGTGAGGGGCCCCTGAAGTAATCTTTCCCATTTGACCCCTTTGTTGTCCTCTGTGTTAACAGAGACACACGAGACACTCCTGTAGGTTTATGTTCAGACCAGTTTCAATTATTTGAACTTCACACTGCATTAGCATCATTGTGTTAGCATGCTGACATTAGCGCTTAGCTCATGTGCAGCTTCACTTCTGCAGCCATTTAAAAGACGAAGCCGTCACTCCTGATGTGGGTGACAGCTCAGAAATAGCACACATGTTAATTATTTGGATGATTAAGGTAATAACAGAAATTACAGGACAGCTAAATATGTCTTGACAGAATATTCTTCTGTTACAGGATGAAGGAAACGAATCTGTAACGAACTCAGAGAAAACCTGAACGTTAAAGCTCGTCTGTTTTTGGGCTCTTGGTCTTCTTCTTTGGCTTCTTCTTCTCTCCGTCCGGCTGCTTCCTCCAGCTGTCTGACGTCTTCAGTCACCCCCTGATCCTTCGGCCTCTGTTTGAGCTGAGACACCAAGCGTTAGCTTTCCTGAACGTCGCTCACAGAGAACCCTGCTTCACTCTTCAGTGTTCACATTCATTTGGCCATCACTGCTTCATCGTTTGCATGTTTTTGACAGTGAGGAAGAACATACGTGTTCATGTCGCATACAGAACATTCAGATTTACCTGTTTCAGGATGTCCTCCATCACAGCGGGGTCGTTCAGGTCCAGAGAGCTCCTCTTCTTCAACCTCACCTTCACCACTTTGAATACACCACTGAAAAAAGGGGAGTTCTTCTTCTGTATCTGCAAATAAAACAAGGCCTAAAAAAAGCCTAAATCCACATTTAAGTGATAAGTGATGGTAACTTACAGATGTAGCAGATGAATGGGTTTCTCCGATCACAGCTCCAGTCCACCCATTTTCCATTTTGCACGAAGTGTGCACTCACACAAGCCTCTCTCCCATGGCCGTTATTAGGCTCCCCTGCCTCCTGCTTCCAGTACCTGAATGAGGAGTCACATCCATCCAACCACTTCCAGGAGTCTCTGAAAAGGCCGATCCGGACTGCGTGTCCTGCAGGCGCCATCTCCTTCACCCTCTGGTTCTCTGGCATGTTTCTCACAGTGGCCAGGTCTGTGTGCTTGGCCCTGCAGTAGCTCTGGGCCTCGGTCCAGGTCACAGGTGAGCCGGTGAGGACAAACGTCACGTTCGGCCCTGAAAATAGACAAAGTGCTGTGTACAGATCACTGCTGTACTCACGGTATGCCGGGAGTGAAGTGCAATGTGTGTGTGGATTAGTGCCACGGCGAATCCATTCTTAGAGTCACATTAAAGAGCGACATTGACAAGACACGATCAGCGTAACGTTGAGCATTAAGCTAAGCCTTTGACTCACAGCTAACCAGTGCACACACACACTTCGGCTTTGTGTGTAGATACAAACTGAGCTCAGCCCATGTCTTCAATCAGTCTGCTCTGAAACAGTTCACTGTCTTCATCCTTCAGCGGGCTGGAAAGACTCCTCACCTGCAGTCAGACTCCTCACCTGCAGTCAGACTCCTCACCTGCAGTCAGACTCCTCACCTGCAGTGGTGGACAGTAAATTTACCTGAGTACTGCACTGAAGTACAGATTTGGATTAGATTAGATTTTTTGGATACTTTTTACTTTCACTCAATCACATTTCAAAGACAAATATTTGACTTTCTGCTCCTCTACATGTGTAAGAGGGCTGGGAAGGACTCCTTACTTTTACTTTAGCTGCTGCTGTTGTTGTTGTTGTTGTTGTCTTATTCTTCCCTAAAACTCAACTGGCCACACGCTGTGTTCTTCACAGAAGGGAACCAATCACAGTACCCGCTCTCGGCGGGGGTCGACGTAAAGGCAAAGTACGTCATCAGGCACGCACAGCGAGCAGTAGAAGGCTTCGTCTTCCTCCACGCTCCCTGTCTGACAAACCCAACGCGGTGATGGCAGCAGCGGAGCAGGAGAGCAGGTCTGAGCGGGCACGTTTACTGTCAGCCAGCGAAGGCCGCAAGAACCCAAACACAGCGTTTAGCTTCCTGTGAGCGTGAGAAACATCTCCCTGAAGGCTCCTGCTGAACATGAGTTTGTCTTTGTTGGAGCTGAGACTGCAGCAGAGAGCAGCACATCCTGCTGACTTCTCGTGAACAACGTTTGGTGCATTAGCGCCACCTTCTGAAATCACAGCAGGCTTCCTCCTCTTGAAAGCTGTTTCAACATCTTTTATACTTAATTGTAAAATATGGTTGAAATGTTTGTATTGATGACTTTCATTCAATAAAATTTATTTAAAAAAAATCTATTTATTTATCAATATTTGTCATTTTCTAAAAACACAGTCCTTGCTCAAGTAACATAATGATTTCTGTTTGCTGTACACGTTGTCCACACAGTCATTGTTTGGAGTCATGCTGAAGACCCAGCGGTTGATGGACTTACACAGCGAAAGCGAGACTGAAGGGAGCCAGCTGTGATTATTATCATGATTATTTAGCATTTGTTGTGTGTTTATGTTTATTCATTGGTTTATTTAATTGCTTTCCTTGCATGGTTGAATCTGTGTACCCTCTGAGTGTTATGGAGAGGTGATACCTGTCAGTCCAGATGTTTTTATTTGTGAAGTTGGACAGAGTTGGACAAGCAAAACTTCAGAAATCAACGGTTAAAGAAAGCCTGAACTCTCTCCTGGTCACGATGCAGCAGAGGCCCAGCAGGATGAGTCCAGCAGCGACGCCTGCGAGGCTGGAGCTGATCAGCACCTGCGAACCAACCAACCAACCAACCAACGCTGCTGATGAGGACGAGCGCCGTTCTCTCATTAACATTTGCTCATTTTTGTGTTTAATCTGGTTTCTGCAGTGAGGAGCATCCACAAACCGCCGCTTCCTGAAGCAAACCGTACCGTGGTAAGAAGAAGTGTCCAGTGGTCAGGCTGGTCTGACGAGGTCTGGTTCTGCTGGTTTGCAGTGGAGTCCCACTGGGCCAGAGAGCTTTGGTAGTCCAGATTGAGAACCCCGACGGGCAAAACCCGGACCCCCCAGTAAACCCTCTTCACCCTGCGGAAGGTGGCATCCTGCACGTCACAGCGATACGTGCCTAAAAACGACACCATCAGTTCAGGAAGTCAGTCTTTTTTTGAATGAGGAGTCTACATTCAGCAGCTGACCAGAGTAGTCTACCTGCGTCCTCCTCCCTGACGGGGTCCAGAACCACTCGGTCCAGCAGAGGAGCATCCCAGCGGGAGAACAGGGAGTCGTCAGAGGTGATTATTCCTCGGGCGTAACGCCAAGACACCCTGAGAGGTAACAGAAACAGCACAGTGAGCGCTGGGCTCTGCTGCAGTCACGTGTTCTACCTGAGGAGGAAATCACCTGTTTGAGACGCAGTCGTCGCTGTTGTTTAATGCAACGCTGCGTCATCAGTTTGTGTGTGATGTGCGTTTGCTTTGTGCTCATTTGATGAATTGGTTCCCATAAACTAAAATGTTTAAGTCCCTCATTTCACACCTGGCTGAGAAGCTGTTTCACTGCCCGCTGTGGTACGAGTTTCACCTCTGCCCACAGCCACAGCACAACCCGCCAGCGACATCACAGGGTCGTAGCGTTCACCTGTACGTCACTGCAACCAGGTGAGAAGCTGCTGCAGCTCAGCAAGAGCGAGATTTTCAGCTGCGAAGCTGCTTCATGAAGTGTCTCCTGTATTTCACTTGAGATTTCATAACATCTCAAACTGTAGTCGTCTTACCTTTATTAACTTTTCCGTCAATATAATAAATAATTCACTGCACATTATTAATACATTTGAATGTATTCAACCTCAAAGCATCCTGAGTTTGGGTTAATTCAGCCCTGAGCAGAGGACACCAGGCTGAACATACTCCCAAACAGCAAACATGAGACTCCACTATGTCTGAGTCAACGTAAGAAGGACCTGAATGACTCCTGACTCCTCAGTCTCCTCGCCTCCAGCCTCACCTCCATGAGAACCTCCCCATCGCCTCCATGACTTCTCCCAGACAGTCGATGTCCACCGTCTGTCCTGAAGTCACAGTCATCGTCCTGAGGCCACACCGCCACGACTCCACACACTTCACCTTACGGACTCGACACTCCTCTGACACCTTGGACACGTGCAGAAGACAGTGATTATTTATTCCCTGTCTCTCAGTCACTCAGTGTCCCATGTTTGAGACGTCTCCGTGATACCTCTGCTCCCTCTTTGCTTCTCACGTCTTCTTCCATCGCTGTCTTGCCGTCTTTCAGCAAACACAGAGTTTGAGTTTTCACACCCAGCCCACAGGTGGCGCTGCAGGAGGAGCTGTCAACAATGACCTCCAGCGGCGCCTCATCCGCCTCCTCCAGGTGAACTGAGGCCAGAGGATGGAGGAGGAGGAGGAGGAGGAGGAGGTGGAGGAGCGAGCTGACAGTCACATGGTGCATTTTGATGTTTGAGAGTAAATCTGTAGGAAAGAAAAGGTTTTTCACTCAATGCACCGAGTCAAGACCATAAAAAACACAGAATCACACTTCCTTTTTTATAATTTTTTAATCTCTGAGCAACATGCCCTGTGAGAAAGATTGATTTTTAGCTTAAATGATTTTAACATGTGCTTTAAATCCATGTCATGTGTTCAAGCAGAATTGCTCTCCAGTAGAGAGAATATATGAGTGAAACCTCATCTGTAATTTGACAAATAATACTCAGAGAGAATCGACATATAACCGTACTAACCTGCACAGCACTCGGCCGCTCGTCTGATGCTCTGCTGCCTCAGCGTTTGAAGGTCCAGCTGAAGTCAAAGTGAGCTCACCCCCTTCATAAAGCAGTCAAATACAGAGTGAAGGTGAGAGTGCAAACTGCTGCATCATCACACTTATTTTGAGTTGAATGTTGTCGTGACAGCCGGCGTTCCAGCCTGCAGGTTCTCTAAGTCTCCATGACGTCCCTGTCAGGATGAGTCAGAGTAGACACGGTGTGCAGTAAATTACCTGTCAAATGCAAGGAAACAACCTGAGAGCAGCGTCCAGTTTGGCCACAAAGTGCTTTTGCATTGGTGTTGTCATTCATTTCTTGGCACTTTACTTTCTTGCATATCTCACATCAAGTAACTGTTGAGCCACAAATGAAATGGGATCTCAAAACATGCAGAATTTAAAAAAAAACTTTTAATATTAACTGAAGAAATTGTGTAAAAGAAATCTATTTGGAGCTCTCGTGATCTCAGAACACAAAGGTTTCACGCTGCCTCAGTTAGATTCACATTAAAAGGTCTGTTAGAGTTAACTTCAGACAGAAAATCAAGACTGTAACCAGAAAAAGTTCTCCACAAGTTCTCCATCTGTTATTCTAGTTCAGACTTTCCTCTCTGATGCAGAGGACAGAAGCTGAACTGATTCATGTTTTTCATACAGAATTTTTCATGTTGACCAAACTGCTGGAAACCAACTTGTTGCATTGGATGATGCTGCAGTTTGTAAGATGACCACCAGGTGTCAGACAAACACCAGACAGAACGACAGACACCCAGAAAATCAGCTGCTGCCTTCAGTTCATTGATTAGATCAGAAATTTAGAAATGAATCAACCAAGCAGGTTTTATCTTAAAAAACAGCAATAAAAATCATTAATGGTCGAGCACAAGAGACAATAACAATTCTAATGTTTGAATAAGTGTGAGAATGAATAAAAAGAGCTCTGGAAACTGTACACAAAGCAGGTAAACAGAAGTTGTCGTATAGTTAATAATAGAGTGATTTTGTCACGTTTGTTCAAATAATCCACAGGTGATGAAACAGTGTGGATCAGCTGTAGAACTTCGGCTGATTTGTTGAACAGATATTGGCTTCTTATTGAGCAGTGAACAGGCTCTAATCAATAATCATCTGCTCATGTTTTGTCTTAAGCTGCAGGACGGTGAGCTCTCAGCAGTCAGCTGTAAATTCTCTAACATGACACTGGAGTTAGTTATCCTGGTGATAACTGAGGTTTTTGATGCCTCTGGACCCACTTTCATGGTCCACTGCGCCCCCTGGTGGAAAAACTCCAAACCGGCCTGATTTTTCAGGCCCCAGCAAAGGTTTAGGTTCTGTTAGCAGATCAACAACGGGCTGGGTTTTTAGAGGACGAGCTATTTTTAAAGCCTGTGTGGTTCTGCCACTGATACTGGGAGAAGGACCAAGACAGAAAGACACACAGCAGGAAAAACAC
>JBBMOE010000025.1:0-16972 GCA_037975065.1 Chaetodon trifasciatus
GTGTTTTTCCTGCTGTGTGTCTTTCTGTCTTGGTCCTTCTCCCAGTATCAGTGGCAGAACCACACAGGCTTTAAAAATAGCTCGTCCTCTAAAAACCCAGCCCGTTGTTGATCTGCTAACAGAACCTAAACCTTTGCTGGGGCCTGAAAAATCAGGCCGGTTTGGAGTTTTTCCACCAGGGGGCGCAGTGGACCATGAAAGTGGGTCCAGAGGCATCAAAAACCTCAGTTATCACCAGGATAACTAACTCCAGTGTCATGTTAGAGAATTTACAGCTGACTGCTGAGAGCTCACCGTCCTGCAGCTTAAGACAAAACATGAGCAGATGAGTATTGATTAGAGCCTGTTCACTGCTCAATAAGAAGCCGATATCTGTTCAACAAATCAGCCGAAGTTCTACAGCTGATCCAGACTGTTTCATCACCTGTGGATTATTTGAACAAACGTGACAAAATCACTCTATTATTAACTATACGACAACTTCTGTTTACCTGCTTTGTGTACAGTTTCCAGAGCTCTTTTTATTCATTCTCACACTTATTCAAACATTAGAATTGTTATTGTCTCTTGTGCTCGACCATTAATGATTTTTATTGCTGTTTTTTAAGATAAAACCTGCTTGGTTGATTCATTTCTAAATTTCTGATCTAATCAATGAACTGAAGGCAGCAGCTGAGTTTCTGGGTGTCTGTCGTTCTGTCTGGTGTTTGTCTGACACCTGGTGGTCATCTTACAAACTGCAACATCATCCAATGCAACAAGTTGGTTTCCAGCAGTTTGGTCAACATGAAAAATTCTGTATGAAAAACATGAATCAGTTCAGCTTCTGTCCTCTGCATCAGAGAGGAAAGTCTGAACTAGAGTAACAGATGGAGAACTTGTGGAGAACTTTTTCTGGTTACAGTCTTGATTTTCTGTCTGAAGTTAACTCTAACAGACCTTTTAATGTGAATCTAACTGAGGCAGCGTGAAACCTTTGTGTTCTGAGATCACGAGAGCTCCAAATAGATTTCTTTTACACAATTTCTTCAGTTAATATTGAAAGTTTTTTTTTAAATTCTGCATGTTTTGAGATCCCATTTCATTTGTGGCTCAACAGTTACTTGATGTGATATGTGCAAGAAAGTAAAGTGCCAAGAAATGAATAACAACACCAATGCAAAAGCACTTTGTGGCCAAACTGGACGCTGCTCTCAGGTTGTTTCCTTGCATTTGACAGGTAATTTACTGCACACCGTGTCTACTCTGACTCATCCTGACAGGGACGTCATGGAGACTTAGAGAACCTGCAGGCTGGAACGCCGGCTGTCACGACAACATTCAACTCAAAATAAGTGTGATGATGCAGCAGTTTGCACTCTCACCTTCACTCTGTATTTGACTGCTTTATGAAGGGGGTGAGCTCACTTTGACTTCAGCTGGACCTTCAAACGCTGAGGCAGCAGAGCATCAGACGAGCGGCCGAGTGCTGTGCAGGTTAGTACGGTTATATGTCGATTCTCTCTGAGTATTATTTGTCAAATTACAGATGAGGTTTCACTCATATATTCTCTCCACTGGAGAGCAATTCTGCTTGAACACATGACATGGATTTAAAGCAAATGTTAAAATCATTTAAGCTAAAAATCAATCTTTCTCACAGGACATGTTGCTCAGAGATTAAAAAATTATAAAAAAGGAAGTGTGATTCTGTGTTTTTTATGGTCTTGACTCGGTGCATTGAGTGAAAAACCTTTTCTTTCCTACAGATTTACTCTCAAACATCAAAATGCACCATGTGACTGTCAGCTCGCTCCTCCACCTCCTCCTCCTCCTCCTCCTCCTCCATCCTCTGGCCTCAGTTCACCTGGAGGAGGCGGATGAGGCGCCGCTGGAGGTCATTGTTGACAGCTCCTCCTGCAGCGCCACCTGTGGGCTGGGTGTGAAAACTCAAACTCTGTGTTTGCTGAAAGACGGCAAGACAGCGATGGAAGAAGACGTGAGAAGCAAAGAGGGAGCAGAGGTATCACGGAGACATCTCAAACATGGGACACTGAGTGACTGAGAGACAGGGAATAAATAATCACTGTCTTCTGCACGTGTCCAAGGTGTCAGAGGAGTGTCGAGTCCGTAAGGTGAAGTGTGTGGAGTCGTGGCGGTGTGGCCTCAGGACGATGACTGTGACTTCAGGACAGACGGTGGACATCGACTGTCTGGGAGAAGTCATGGAGGCGATGGGGAGGTTCTCATGGAGGTGAGGCTGGAGGCGAGGAGACTGAGGAGTCAGGAGTCATTCAGGTCCTTCTTACGTTGACTCAGACATTGTGGAGTCTCATGTTTGCTGTTTGGGAGCATGTTCAGCCTGGTGTCCTCTGCTCAGGGCTGAATTAACCCAAACTCAGGATGCTTTGAGGTTGAATACATTCAAATGTATTTAATAATGTGCAGTGAATTATTTATTATATTGACGGAAAAGTTAATAAAGGTAAGACGACTACAGTTTGAGATGTTATGAAATCTCAAGTGAAATACAGGAGACACTTCATGAAGCAGCTTCGCAGCTGAAAATCTCGCTCTTGCTGAGCTGCAGCAGCTTCTCACCTGGTTGCAGTGACGTACAGGTGAACGCTACGACCCTGTGATGTCACTGGCGGGTTGTGCTGTGGCTGTGGGCAGAGGTGAAACTCGTACCACAGCGGGCAGTGAAACAGCTTCTCAGCCAGGTGTGAAATGAGGGACTTAAACATTTTAGTTTATGGGAACAAATTCATCAAATGAGCACAAAGCAAACGCACATTACACACAAACTGATGACGCAGCGTTGCATTAAACAACAGCGACGACTGCGTCTCAAACAGGTGATTTCCTCCTCAGGTAGAACACGTGACTGCAGCAGAGCCCGGCGCTCACTGTGCTGTTTCTGTTACCTCTCAGGGTGTCTTGGCGTTACGCCCGAGGAATAATCACCTCTGACGACTCCCTGTTCTCCCGCTGGGATGCTCCTCTGCTGGACCGAGTGGTTCTGGACCCCGTCAGGGAGGAGGACGCAGGTAGACTCCTCTGGTCAGCTGCTGAATGTCGACTCCTCATTCAAAAAAAGACTGACTTCCTGAACTGATGGTGTCGTTTTCAGGCACGTATCGCTGTGACGTGCAGGATGCCACCTTCCGCAGGGTGAAGAGGGTTTACTGGGGGGTCCGGGTTTTGCCCGTCGGGGTTCTCAATCTGGACTACCAAAGCTCTCTGGCCCAGTGGGACTCCACTGCAAACCAGCAGAACCAGACCTTGTCAGACCAGCCTGACCACTGGACACTTCTTCTTACCACGGTACGGTTTGCTTCAGGAAGCGGCGGTTTGTGGATGCTCCTCACTGCAGAAACCAGATTAAACACAAAAATGAGCCAATGTTAATGAGAGAACGGCGCTCGTCCTCATCAGCAGCGTTGGTTGGTTGGTTGGTTGGTTGGTTGGTTGGTTGGTTGGTTCGCAGGTGCTGATCAGCTCCAGCCTCGCAGGCGTCGCTGCTGGACTCATCCTGCTGGGCCTCTGCTGCATCATGACCAGGAGAGAGTTCAGGCTTTCTTCAACCGTTGATTTCTGAAGTTTTGCTTGTCCAACTCTGTCCAACCTCACAAATAAAAACATCTGGACTGACAGGTATCACCTCTCCATAACATTCAGAGGGTACACAGATTCAACCATGCAAGGAAAGCAATTAAATAAACCAATGAATAAACATAAACACACAACAAATGCTAAATAATCACGATAATAATCACAGCTGGCTCCCTTCAGTCTCGCTTTCGCTGTGTAAGTCCATCAACCGCTGGGTCTTCAGCATGACTCCAAACAATGACTGTGTGGACAACGTGTACAGCAAACAGAAATCATTATATTACTTGAGCAACGACTGTGTTTTTAGAAAATGACAAATATTGATAAATAAATAGATTTTTTTAAAATAAATTTTATTGAATTAAAGTCATCAATACAAACATTTCAACCATATTTTACAATTAAGTATAAAAGATGTTGAAACAGCTTTCAAGAGGAGGAAGCCTGCTGTGATTTCAGAAGGTGGCGCTAATGCACCAAACGTTGTTCACGAGAAGTCAGCAGGATGTGCTGCTCTCTGCTGCAGTCTCAGCTCCAACAAAGACAAACTCATGTTCAGCAGGAACCTTCAGGGAGATGTTTCTCACGCTCACAGGAAGCTAAACGCTGTGTTTGGGTTCTTGCGGCCTTCGCTGGCTGACAGTAAACGTGCCCGCTCAGACCTGCTCTCCTGCTCCGCTGCTGCCATCACCGCGTTGGGTTTGTCAGACAGGGAGCGTGGAGGAAGACGAAGCCTTCTACTGCTCGCTGTGCGTGCGTGATGACGTACTTTGCCTTTACGTCGACCCCCGCCGAGAGCGGGTACTGTGATTGGTTCCCTTCTGTGAAGAACACAGCGTGTGGCCAGTTGAGTTTTAGGGAAGAATAAGACAACAACAACAACAACAACAGCAGCAGCTAAAGTAAAAGTAAGGAGTCCTTCCCAGCCCTCTTACACATGTAGAGGAGCAGAAAGTCAAATATTTGTCTTTGAAATGTGATTGAGTGAAAGTAAAAAGTATCCAAAAAATCTAATCTAATCCAAATCTGTACTTCAGTGCAGTACTCAGGTAAATTTACTGTCCACCACTGCAGGTGAGGAGTCTGACTGCAGGTGAGGAGTCTGACTGCAGGTGAGGAGTCTGACTGCAGGTGAGGAGTCTTTCCAGCCCGCTGAAGGATGAAGACAGTGAACTGTTTCAGAGCAGACTGATTGAAGACATGGGCTGAGCTCAGTTTGTATCTACACACAAAGCCGAAGTGTGTGTGTGCACTGGTTAGCTGTGAGTCAAAGGCTTAGCTTAATGCTCAACGTTACGCTGATCGTGTCCTGTCAATGTCGCTCTTTAATGTGACTCTAAGAATCGATTCACCGTGGCACTAATCCACACACACATTGCACTTCACTCCCGGCATACCGTGAGTACAGCAGTGATCTGTACACAGCACTTTGTCTATTTTCAGGGCCGAACGTGACGTTTGTCCTCACCGGCTCACCTGTGACCTGGACCGAGGCCCAGAGCTACTGCAGGGCCAAGCGCACAGACCTGGCCACTGTGAGAAACATGCCAGAGAACCAGAGGGTGAAGGAGATGGCGCCTGCAGGACACGCAGTCCGGATCGGCCTTTTCAGAGACTCCTGGGAGTGGCTGGATGGATGTGACTCCTCATTCAGGTACTGGAAGCAGGAGGCAGGGGAGCCTAATGACGGCCATGGGAGAGAGGCTTGTGTGAGTGCACACTTCGTGCAAAATGGAAAATGGGTGGACTGGAGCTGTGATCGGAGAAACCCATTCATCTGCTACAGCTGTAAGTTACCATCACTTATCACTTAAATGTGGATTTAGGCTTTTTTTAGGCCTTGTTTTATTTGCAGATACAGAAGAAGAACTCCCCAAAAACAACAAATGAGACAAATGTCAAGTTCTGCACAGAGAAGACGTTTCAACATCCACAATGTTGATAATGTTTCTGAAATCATTTGGAAAGTTTCCATATTTTTCTCTTCCACGTGACGATTATTATCCAACCAGAAATGTTGTAATTGATGCAGTTTGTTTTTTTCAGTGGTGTATTCAAAGTGGTGAAGGTGAGGTTGAAGAAGAGGAGCTCTCTGGACCTGAACGACCCCGCTGTGATGGAGGACATCCTGAAACAGGTAAATCTGAATGTTCTGTATGCGACATGAACACGTATGTTCTTCCTCACTGTCAAAAACATGCAAACGATGAAGCAGTGATGGCCAAATGAATGTGAACACTAAAGAGTGAAGCAGGGTTCTCTGTGAGCGACGTTCAGGAAAGCAAACGCTTGGTGTCTCAGCTCAAACAGAGGCCGAAGGATCAGGGTGACTGAAGACGTCAGACAGCTGGAGGAAGCAGCCGGACGGAGAGAAGAAGAAGCCAAAGAAGAAGACCAAGAGCCCAAAAACAGACGAGCTTTAACGTTCAGGTTTTCTCTGAGTTCGTTACAGATTCGTTTCCTTCATCCTGTAACAGAAGAATATTCTGTCAAGACATAATATGATGATGATGATGAGTTAATAAAATATGATGCACTGATTACTTTTGACTACTTTTCATACTAAAGTACATGTTTCTCATAATTCTTCTGTAATTTTATCCTTCAATAAAACTGAATGCAGGACTTTTGCTGTAATTGATTATTTTTTCATTGTGATGTTGCTTCATTTGCTGAAGTAAAATATTTGAATACTTTTTCCTCTGCGGCTCCTGATCTCCCTCCCTCCGCCTTGACCAAACTATCCAACAGGATACAGCAGCAGTAAATTGTAATAAACACATTAATGCAGCGGCAATATTACTGACATGAATAAAATCACGGACAGAGAACATTTTACTGCAGCATGAGTACTTCTACCTTCAGTTAGTGCCTACAAACTTCCCCTGAAGTACAGTTTTGAATGCAGGACTTTTACTTGCACTGCAGTATTTTCAGACTGTGGTATTACTGCTTTAACTAAATGGTCTGAATTCTTCTGCCACCGCTCACAGAACATTTTGTCGTGTTTGTTCTTGAGCGTATTTTAATGTTTTATTATCGGCATTATTATCTCTGACAGCACATGAATGCAACACGGAGACGTCATCACGTTTCGCTGTTACCATGGATACGGAGTAACCACAACGCTCGTTGAACAGGAGTTAACGTTAGCGGGCTGAACAGAAGAGAGCAGGCTGTCCAGACGACACCTGTCAGGTGTTCCAGGACTGTGTGAGTCAAACTTTCACATGTTCGACGGAATCTTTCGATATTTTCATGTTTTCATTTTCATGTTTTCATTTTCGTGTCTTTATTTTCGTGTTTTCTTTACGTTAGCTGAGACGTTTGTTCCTGCACCGCTAGCTAACGTCAGCGTCATTCAAGCTCCACAGTTTCGGATCAAAAGCGGATTTCTCCAGTCTCACTGAGGATGCAGCGTTTGTTGCTCCATTTATCCACCTGTCACTCACTGTTGTAATTATTTTGTACGTTACCAAACACTTTGCTAGCTGCTGCGTTCAAGTGCAGAAACACATGTGGGTTCAGGAGGGACTTAAAAACAAATGACACGAAGCTTGTAATCTGCAACTTTATGCTTTTCCCGAAGTATGTCACAGTGTTAAAATATATGAGACCATTAGACTTCAGACTTCAGACTGCAGACTTAGACTGAAATTATTTTGTTGCAGTAGCAATTAAACAAACAGACAAACACAGAATGTATACAAGAATTTTTTTTTTAAAGTAACAAAAAGTGACAGAAAATATAGACAGCAGTGAATTTAAGTAAATATATAGTTACTTAATATGTATTATAATGTAAAATACATATTCCAATAATTGGTGGATGATCTGTTTAAGCTGCTGAATGATTTCCTGAAGCAGAGCTGTTAATATCATTCAGCTATCAGCTAATATCATTACTCCATTATTAATATCAATATCCATTACTGATATCAGTGCAGTCTTGGTCCTGTTACTGCAAACAAATCATCCATCCATCTTCTACACCCCGACTATCCCTTTCGGGGCTGCGGGGGGGCGGGGGGGCTGGAGCCTATCCCAGCTGTCAAAGGGCGAGAGGCGGGGTCGCCAGCCGATTGCAGGGCGGGAGGAAGCCAGAAGAACATGCAAACTTCACAAGCTTCCCAGGGATCGAACGGCACGCGCACTACCTGCTGCGCCACCCTGCCGCCCGCAAACAAAACTAAACCAAACCAAACCAAACCAAACCGTACTGTTTCTAAGTCTCTGCACACAAAGCTGTGACTGATTATTCCTCAACCATGACTTCCTCCACGGTCCCTGACATGTGTCTCCCAGCAGAGGACAGATACATGGAGATGAAAATATGCAGGCTGTAATCTGAAGTGTTCACACCACCTATGATTGCTTTGTTTTTTAATATCTTTATACCTGTCGTTGCTTTTCTTGAAGTGGGAGAATCCACCTGGCGTAGTGTCACAAACACGTGTCTGGTCAGATTCGCTCTGCACACACCTGAAAGATGAGAACATCTGTGTTTCTGATCATACGTGTGTGTAAAAGCTTCACTTAACATATTTAATACTTTTCTAAGAGATGGAGACTGTACTGAAGTCAGACAGCGAGGAGCAAGTCAGACGGATGAGGAGGACAGAGGAGGAGGAGGAGGAGGAGGAGGAGGACAGGGAGCTGATGGAGCTGGACAGGACTCTCAGTAACCTCCATGTTTCAGCTCCTCAGGAGCTTCTGTGAGCATCCTCAGCTTGTACACACACTCACACACTGAAGGAGGCCAGGAGTTCGTCATTGTGCCAATCGCACCAGTCGTTCTTAAAATGGCTGAAACAATCAGTGACTTAAAGTCGTAATGTAGCATGAAGGGGCTCAAACGTAACTCACTGTGACCAGCGGACTCCTCCTGGGCTCCTTCAGGCTCAAACATCTGAAACATACAGTCTCAGTGATCAGTGGCTGACCTACGGTCGCAGAAGCCTTACTGACAGTCACAGCTCTGCGATGAAGGTCATCAGACTGATGTCTTCACCTGCTGTCCGTCACCAGCCTGAGCCTGGAAGCAGACCAGTTGCGTCCTGAGTCCTACAGGATGAACTCCCCCGGCGAGCTTCGACTGTTGGCCGTCGCAGACGACTTCCGCCGTCAGTATTCACACTTGTGTCCCGAACGCAAACCTCTGCTGCTCTGCCCCGTCAACGAATGTGGCGTTCAGGTACCACGAAGAGTCCAGCTCGCCTCCGCAGGCGTGCGTTTGATCATCTGTCTTCTGTTGGCGTGTACCTCTGTCTGATACCTGTGTTTTTTCTCACATCCAGAAGTTTGTGTCGACGACTCTTCGGCCCACGCCGGCAGTCTGCCCTGAACTTTACACCTGGGAGGGCTGTGCCTCCTTTGTGGCTGACTTCCTGTCTCCGGACCCTTTGGAGCCGCCTGTGGACCTGGTCAGTGCAGAAAAAGAGTTTGACCCACTTGTTTTACTGGTTACTGTCGTGGCTGTACCTTCTCGTTTCAACACAGATCATGTTGGATCACACAAAAGCCATTTATGGATGATTCCTGACTCTTCGGCTCCATGAGTCCGCTTCATCATTTATTATTATTATATATATATTATTATTGTTTATTCTAACAGATGAATGAAACACAACATGTAAGACTTTGCCAGGGACGATGATGATGAAGACCCACTTCATCATCATCGTCCCTGGTCGTGTGCTGTGAACACCTCACGGTAGCCAAAGTCGTTGAATTCTACCAAAACACTGATTGTTAGTTCTTTCTTAAAGTGGCTCTCCAGCCGTTTAGTGCTGGACTCCTGAAGCAGGGGAAGACTTAAAGAGGACATCTTGACCTGTGTGAAACACGGGATCATACGCTTCCCATGATGCATCTGTCATTTGACTCCTTTTGTGCAAAACAGCTGTTAAAGCTCCACACCTCCAGTTTAACTGCCCAGTAAATTGACTTTAATGTGTAAAATGAGCAAACTGACGCCTTAAACGACACAGAACACCTGAGGAACAGGTGGACGAGCAGACAACCCAATCAGTGGAGGCGTGTAGAACACAGGGGAGCTTGAGCAGATATACACACATGCACATCCATAAATACACACATGCACCGTCTTTTCAGTGTGTCTGAGCAACAGTGTGTGTGTGTGCGTGCGTGCGTGTGTGTGTGTGTGTGTGTCTTAGCCTCGGTACCTGTTCTCCTCCACCTCGGTGCTGCAGAGTCAGCACGCCACGTGTTTTGAATACGCCACCCTGCTCTGCAGCCTGCTGCTCGGCGCTCACTACGACGCCTACTGTGTCAGCGGCTACGCCGTCAGAGAGGTGTGTCTGCTCGACCGGAGCCTGCAGGAGTGCCCCCTGCTGGACACGGAGGGCGAGGTCAGCGCTGCTCTTGGTTCAGTGCACGTTACTGCACACCTGCTGCACATACGAACGGAGCTTTGAGTGACAGTGGATGTGTTTGTAGATGCAGAGTGTGATCTCAGAGCAGGAGCAGCAGGAGAATAAATACGCAGTGAAGCCTCTGAGGGAGCTGAAGAGTCACTTTCTGATGCAGCAACAGAAGAAGGAGCAGGATGCTGAAGCTGCGCTGCTTCAGAAACAGAAACCGCAGGAGGTAACGAGACCTTTTCACTGTCAGAGCAACACAGAGCGACAGCAGCTGCAGGGACAGGAAGCAGAGTCTTAATGATGAGAGTGAGCAAAGACAGATCAGGGACTCTACATTGTGACGTACAGGGCTCCTTTTCACCTCCTCCTCCTCCTCTTCATGAGCAGGATGGCGAGCGGCGACCCGCTGACCCCCTGCGAGGACTGCGGGTGCACTGCTGGGTGCTGGTGCTGTCAGGCAGCCGGAGCATCCAGGAGAACTTCTTCATCGACCCTCTGACCGGGAACAGCTACGCCACCGACGACGACAACTTCCTGGGCGTCGAGAGCGTGTGGAACAACCTCAACTACTACGTGAACATGCAGGACTGCAGGAACAGCTGCACTGTGAGTCCACGACAGCTACAGACACACAACTGACTGATGCACTGTCAGTCACATGAGTACAGACAGGTCTGACATAAAGACAGAAGAAACAGCCGTCATCAAGGTTAAATACACTGACCGGAGTAAACGTGTTATCCATGTGCCTGTGTACAGTATCTGCTTGTGTGTGTGTGTGTGTGTGTGTGTGTGTGTGTGTGTGTGTGCGTGTGTGTGCAGGATATGCTGTTTGACCTGGAAGATTTAAGGATGTGGGAGCCCGTCTTGTTCGGTGCAGCCAGCAAAAAGCAGCTGATTCTCTCCGTCCTGAACAAGAAGGAGAATCAGATGATGAACAGAATCAGCAGTGATGAAGAGGTGTGTACGTGCGTTTTTCTGTGTGTGTGTGTGTGTGTGTGTGTGTGTGTGTGTGTGTGTGTATAGTGGACATTTGACCTAAAAGCAGGACTCAGAAACAGAGAAAGTTGGACTGAAATGAGGTTTTCAAAGCAGAGGACACCTTTAGCGATGAGGCTGTTGGTGTTTCATCTGATGGATCTTCTTCCTGTGAGCTCCGTTAAAACACACCAGTGAGCCTCGCTGGTGTTCCTCCATCACTGTGAACACACACACTGTTTGTTCTGACAGCGTGCAACAATGAATTCGCTGACTGTGAACTCAACATTGTGTTTCTGTGTTGCAGGAGGAGGAGCAGCACAGAGTTTTCGAGATGCCCAGATCCTGGATCAGCCACGTCACCATCTCCAAAAAAGGTGCAGGAGCTGCACAGGAGCTCTGTTTGTGTACTGTTTGTTTTCACGGTGCATGTGTAAGTGTAAAAACACACAGATCAGTGCCAGCGTCCAGTCCGAGTCTCACACTTTTGTCTTCTCAAACCCAAACACGTCCTCTGATGCTGGGAAACCCCCACAAACCGCCGCCTCGCCTCTCTGACTCAGACCTGGAGACCAGGTGGCCGCAGAGAATGAAGGTGACCCGCTACAGGAAAGCGAAGCTGGAGAAGTTTGCAGCGTACCTGAGGTCGGACGGCCTGGTCACACGCCTGACGAGATACGAAGACCTGGACTGTGAGTGAGGACACGTCTGACTGTCCACTCAGGGCTGGACAGTCGGTCAGAAATGATGCACGGAGGAGAGGAGAGCGGCTTTGAGAGGGTTTTTACTGTCGTCCCTGCACACCTGAAAGCATGAAGATGTTTGTCTTGTACTCACCTGTGTGTGTGTGTGTGTGTGTGTGTGTGTGTGTGTGTGTGTTGAAGGCACAGAGGTCGTCACGGTGAAGGAGTGGTATCAACACAGAAACGACCACCTGGAGGAGAGAGAGGTCAACAAGCTCCACGGCGTCACCACAGAGCGCTTCGGACGTGGACGAAGGCTCCACCTCTTATGTAAGTCCGCTTCCTGTCGCCGTCCACCTCAGACCTCACCTC
The DNA here is from genome assembly GCA_037975065.1 of Chaetodon trifasciatus. Classification (NCBI taxonomy): domain Eukaryota; kingdom Metazoa; phylum Chordata; class Actinopteri; order Chaetodontiformes; family Chaetodontidae; genus Chaetodon; species Chaetodon trifasciatus. Next base: position 12,011 of record JBBMOE010000025.1, read on the forward strand.
ACCAAAGACACCTCGTAGACTCCCCGTGCAGGAGGGCTGGACTCAGTGAGTGACGGCGTGTTCGTGTCTCTCAGTCCACAGCTTCACTGCCCCGAGCGCCCCCACCCAGCGGCAGATGGAGTTCAGCGGTGCGCGTGTGGACGGTCTGGTGCGGCGGGTGGAGTCACCGGGTGAAGTGACGGAGGTCTTTGAGGGTCGGGACGACTTCCTCCACCACCGGCACGTCGTCTTCGATCGACACGTCCAGTTTTCAGAAGCACACGTGGGCGCTGATCCGGACGCTCGACCGCTGCAGGTGAAGATATGTAAACAGGAAGTCAAAGAATCCCTGAAGCCGTTTGTTTACGTGTGTTTGTTTGTTTTTTTTGTCTTTTGTCTTTATTCTGCATCTTTTTGTTCTACTTGTTCTCTTCTGTCTTTTGTGTGTGTGTGTGTGTGTGTGTATGCACATAGAAAGTGGTGGAGCGTTTCCACAGGAACAGATCCAAACCCGCCAACGAGGACGTGGCCGAGCGAGTGTTCCTATTGGCTCAGAGGCGGATTGAGGTGACCTATCACTTAGAGGATGGCCGATTCATCGCTTCAAAGAGGAGCTTCATCAAACCGCGAGAGTCGACGGAGCGAAAGAAGGCGGAGGACTTCACGCCTGACCTGGTCTCCAGCTTCCAGGTACAGACAGCAAACACACAACAAGAGCTGCCTCTGGAACCAGACGCTCCAGTAAACACAACCTTTGTGTCTCAGGTTCAGGTGGACCCACCTGAGAAGCCTTTGAAGACCCTGACTCTGTATGAGATGCTGCTGGACCTGATGAAGGATGAGGAGCAGGTGCTCCTCCAAGTCAAGGAATCTGAGAACGAGGTAACGTGAAGGCCAAAACGGTTGAACTCCCTCTAATTGAGGCAGTAAGACCCCCACGATCAGGTGACAGCACGATGCACCTGGAGGTGCTTGAGTTCATGGTCTGAGTCAGCGTGAATGTTTCTTCCATGTGTGCAGGTGAGAGACATTTTGTCCTGCAGAGAGCAGGAAGAGCGAGACATTCAGCTTCACTTCTCACCATGGACGACGACAGGAGCCGCCAGCGCCCGCAGGCAGAGACAGGAAATGGTACTGCACACACACACACACACACACACACACACACACACACACACACAACAATACAATAAAGCCACACCCACATCGATGACATCACGCGTCGGCCTTTTCTCTGCCGTTGCAGGAGCGTCTGGCTGCGGAGGAGCAGAGGTGGCTGCAGGAGAAGGAGAGGGACATCCTGGCTCCCCTCCTGATCCGACTGCACGACGCGGAGACGCTGAGCGCCGAAGACGCCAGGCAGCTCCACCGGGACTGTTTGGCCGAGTTCAAACAGAGGCTGGTGGAGCACGCCAACCTCATTCAAGAACGCTACGAGAAGGTACCGCGCGAATCCCACAGGGTTGTTCACAGAGGAGCCTCGTGGAACAGGAAACGAGCTCCTTAAGTCACATGGTCTAACTGTGGACATGATGCTCAGCTGGTTTCATCCCTGAAGGCTGAACATACTGCAGTTTATAGAGGTTTCTCTGAGGCGTGCTGTGTGTATCATCCATGTTTGAAGTTTATAGAAAACAGGACAAAGACGTCTTGCTGTCATCAGACGTTTTGCGTGCGTGCTGATGTGTCGATGCAAACGTGTGTTCAGGAGACTCAGGAGCTGCAGAAGAAGCAGCAGTGGTTCCAGAAGAACCAGCTCACCATGACGGGACAGCAGGAGGAAGAGTACCACTCCGACTGCTCTGAGAGAACGCTGCGAATACGTGTGGCCAAGAGGCGGCTCAGCATGTACTGACACACACACACACACACACACACACACAATCCACTAAATACATTCAGACTTAACCGAGAGCTGAATTTCTTTTCACCGCTTGAGCAGTTCAAAGTCGTGTTGTTGTGACAAACGGTGTGTGTAAGCGATTATTTCTGTGTGTTTGTGTGTGTTTGTTCCAGGCACAAAGAAGCAGCTCCTCAGAAGTACCGTGCTCTGGACCAGAAGCTCAAACGGGACCCTCGACTGTCCCCTCACCTGCTCAGCTGAGACTCACCGGCCTTCTTTTTTAACACGTTACTGATTTCCTGCGCAGGTTGATCCAGAAATCCTCCTTCACACACTGTTCTTTTCTTTTCCTCAGAGTCAGTCATACGCAGTATTTCCATATTCAGTCAGGATGATCGGGTGCAAAACAGTCGGGCTACAAAGAACATTGAAGATGTTTCTACTGCAGGACTTTAACATGTTAATGTCTCTGTTATCTGTATGTCTGGAGCTGCTAATGGGGATGAAGATACAGATCAAAAGCAGAGAGGAAAACTCAAACTGTACTAATAATTAAAAATATGTCTGCAAGTGTTTGTGTTGTTTGTGACCTGCTGGCCTTCAGTATGAATGATGACGCGGGTCAGTCTGTTCTTCAACACCTGCATCCGTATCAAGGTGCCTTCAAAAGCAATGGGGAATTTGCTTTGGGTATCTGTAGTCCTCGTGTGTGCCAGTGTTTTGCCAGTGAGTCAATAATTATGCAAATATATCTGAATCTCAGTACAAATCCAGCTCTCCGTTCCCTCAACTGCTGGCAGTGAAGTGTAATGATCAGTGCTGCCTCTGGGTGTCGCTGGTGTGGTCTTAGCAGTGCACCACCAGTCTGTGCAGGATATTCGTTGCGTCAAGAAAACACGTGGGATTTGACCAAATTTTGTTTTTAATGGTGACACCAGTGTTAATTGAGTCTGTATTTTCATTTGACGCGAGGTAAAGCATCAGGTTTGGGGACTGTCAGCCCTAAAGCTGCTTTACAAATCATCTATAAACCATCAACAATGGCAGCTTTTCATTTGTCAGTGTGATTAGCAGGTGTTCTCCTTTGCTTTCTATGTGTTTCGTGATGATGGAGTTACACATGCTGCTCACGCCTTAATAAAAGCTCAGGTGTTGCTCATTTTGTAGTAAGAGTAATGGCTTTATTTCGACCCCTGTTTACCACTCGCTGTATTGTAGCTGTTAATTACTGACAGGTGGTGCCCTTCCATCATGTCCGCGGCGGTTATCTTTGATCCAGCATCTTAAATAAAAGCGGTATGTGTTTTAATCTGCATTGACATTCAACATTAATCATATCAATCAGTCTGAACAGTGAGACTGAGGCACTCACGGAGACCCAAACAATCCTCCACTGCTCCGACAGATAAACACAAACCAGCTGAACGACTCGCGCATGCGCTCTGCGGCCATCACAGTATGAAGAGTGCACAGCTCAAGTAGCGCCAGAGGTAAACAAGCTTTTGTGATACTCATTCACACATTTAACGCTCATGTTTACGTTTGAACAGCGGAGGCGGCTTTATAAAGACTTCAGCTTCCATGACAGCTAATTTGCTGACGTAAAGCTTGAGTCCCTTTGCAGCTGTCACAGTGACTTTTCAGACTGAGCTAGTTAACCTCGGCAGGAGCTAACAGTTAGCCCTGTTAGCTTAACTGTACACAGTCAATGGAGAGAATATACAACTCCGTTTAACTGAACGCGCTTCGTGAACAACTTCAGATATTTGGTTGTCTGCTTCCCGCTTCCGGTGTAGGTTACGAGCGTGTAGTTTTAATCATTTTGCGTATCGTCCGAAGACGTTGCTTGGAGCTCTTCGAAGCTAGCACTAACACAGATAGCATTAGCATTTTAGCTACTGTCAAATATCTCAGTGGGCTCTTGATGGGCGGGACTCTCTGTCGAACGACAGCACAAACGCCCAATGGAAATTGTGAATAGGCGTCATACGCGACTTGTCGACCAATCAGCGTCTTTCACCGAGGAAGGCAGCGGATCAGAAGCAGACATGTCCAAAAAAAGAGTTTCTTTCATTGATTAAACACTGCGGAGTTTTGACACTGAGCACGTCGAATCTCTGCTAATTCAAACTGCATTTTCAGAAATTTAAGAAAAAAAGCTAAAAAGTTGGAATGCGACCGTTATGTTGGAGACGTGAGCGCCGTCCTGTGTGTGCCGTCATCACGTAGTTCAGGTACAGCGGGCTGCGAAGTCACTGGAACACCTCTACCATCGTTTTAATGTGGTCTCCACATCTCCACCCAGAGCTCACGGCAACGCTTTCTCCATTTATTCACGTCAACGTCATGTTTAAGAAACTTAGCACAGGAGACGATGCGCGCGCTCGCGACATGTTCCAGCTGTCACCAGTCGCGCGCTTCTGGAGGACATTCTTACCGGCTGTTATGACTATGATGATGACGATGATGATGATGATGATGATGATGATGAAGTCTATGACTGAAAATATTAAGGAATCACTTTAATCAGATTTTACCACAATAAGACGGACGATGTTCATTCCTATTATCTCATTATTGATGTAAATGAGCTGGAGTAAGTTGTCCTCCTCCAGATGAAGACTCCTCCGGACAGGTCAGGAATCATCTTTGAGGTCGGAGCTCAGCTGGAAGCCCGAGACCGCCTCAAGAACTGGTCTGGACCACACACACACAGGCACACACACATGCAAATGAACAAAACTAATCTGGAATATTCGGACGTTTTGTTGTGATGACAGACTCTAGAAGCTCCTTCAGTTTATTTTACAGTAGACTTCCTTTCTGTTTTAATCCAACTCTGCCTTCTTTATCTTTTGACAACATTTTTCACAAACCTGGAAAATCTCGTCCTGCGTCACGTCGTCGTTCCGTCAGGTACCCGGCCACCATTGAGAAGATCGACTACGACAAAGAGCGAGTCCTGGTCCATTACCGCCAGTGGAGCCGGCGCCATGACGAGTGGTTTCAGTGGAGCTCGCCGTACCTGAGGCCGCTGGAGCGAGTCAGCCTGAGGAGGCAGGGCCTGAACCCGCCATGCTCACAGCCGGTGTGTGTGTGTGTGTGTGTGTGTGTGTGTGTGTGTGTGTGTGTGTGTGTGT